>JAZGTQ010000099.1:0-10024 GCA_037953605.1 Necrosyrtes monachus
AGCTTGGAACGCCCGAACGGACAGCAGGTGTGCCCCGGAGCAGCGGTAGGGGTACCGGTACTACCCCCGAGTACCGGTAGGGGTACCGGTACTGCGCCGCAGGATCAGGTAGGGACGCCACGCCGAGCCCGGAGGGTGAGGTAGGGCGGCCAGGCCTAGCCCCCGCGTGCCCGTAGGGACAACGGATGTACCCCGGAGCAGCGGTAGGGGTACCGTTACTACCCCACAGCGTCAGGTAGGGATGCCAGGCCGAGCCCGCAGCATCAGGTACAGAGGCCAGGCCTACCCCAGGGGTTGAGGTAGGGAGGCGAGGCCTAGCTCGGAGCACCCTTACGGACAGCAGGAGTACCCTGGAGCAGCGGTACAGGTACCGGTACTACCCCGCAGTGCCAGGTAGGGAGGCCAGACCTACCCCGCGGCATCAGGTAGGGAAACCAGGCCTACCCCAGAGGCTCAGTTAGGGTGGCGAGACATAGCCCGGAGGGCCCGTACGGGCAGCAGGCCTACCCCGGAGCAGCGGTAGGGGCACCGGTATTACCCCCGAGTATCGGGTAGGGGTCCTAGTTATACCCTGCAGGATCAGGTAGGGACGCCAGGCCTAGCCCGGAGGGTGAGGTAGGGAGGGCGGGTCTTAACCCAGAGCGCTAGGAGGGACAGCCGGTGTACCCCGGAGTACCAGCAGGGGTACCGGTACTACCCCGGAGCGCAAAATAAGGGGTACCGGTACTACCCCGGAGCACCAAATAAGGGGTAGCGGTACTACCCCGCAGCGTCGGGTAGGGACGCCAGACCGAGCCCGGAGCATCAGGTACAGAGGCCAGGCCTACCCCGGAGGGTCAGGTAAGGGAGGGCGGGTCTAGCCCCGGGCGCTAGGAGGGACAGCAGGTGCACCCCGGGGTACGAGTAGGGGTACCGGTTCCACCCCGGAGTACCAATGAGGGGCACCGGTACTACCCCGGAGCGTCAGGTAGGGATGCCAGGCCTACCCTGGAGGATCAGGTAGGGAGGCCGGGTCTACCCTGGAGGGTCAGGTAGGCAGGCCAAGCCTAGCCCAGAGGGCCCGTACGGACAGCAGGCGTACCCCGGAGCAGCGGTAGGGGTACCGGTACTACCCCCGAGTACCGGTAGGGGTACCGGTACTGCGCCGCAGGATCAGGTAGGGACGCCACGCCGAGCCCGGAGGGTGAGGTAGGGCGGCCAGGCCTAGCCCCCGCGTGCCCGTAGGGACAGCGGATGTACCCCGGAGTACCGGTAGGGGTACCGGTACTACCCCGCAGCGTCGGGTAGGGACGCCAGGCCGAGCCCGGAGCATCAGGTAGGGAGGCCAAGGCCTACCCCAGGGGTTGAGGTAGGGAGGTGAGGCCTAGGTTGGAGCACCCGTACGGACAGCAGGTGTACCCCGGAGCAGCGGCAGGGGTACCGGTACTACCCCGCAGCGTCAGGTAGGGACTCGAGGCCTACCCTGAAGCATCAGGTAGGGAGGCCAGGCCTACCGCAGAGGCCCAGTTAGGGTGGCCAGGCCTAGCTCGGAACGCCCGTACGGACAGCAGGTGTGCCCCGGAGCAGCGGTAGGGGTACCGGTACTACCCCCGAGTACCGGTAGGGGTACCGGTACTGCGCCGCAGGATCAGGTAGGGACGCCACGCCGAGCCCGGAGGGTGAGGTAGGGCGGGCAGGCCTAGCCCCCACGTGCCCGTAGGGACAGCGGATGTACCCCGGAGCAGCGGTAGGGGTACCGTTACTACCCCACAGCGTCAGGTAGGGATGCCAGGCCGAGCCCGCAGCATCAGGTACAGAGGGCAGGCCTACCCATGGGGTTGAGGTAGGGAGGCGAGGCCTAGCTCGGAGCACCTGTACGGACAGCAGGAGTACCCTGGAGCAGCGGTACAGGTACCGGTACTACCCCGCAGTGCCAGGTAGGGAGGCCAGACCTACCCCGCGGCATCAGGTAGGGAAACCAGGCCTACCGCAGAGGCCCAGTTAGGGTGGCCAGGCCTAGCCCGGAGCGCCCGTACGGACAGCAGGCGTGCCCCGGAGCAGCGGTAGGGGTACCGGTACTACCCCCGTGTACCGATGGGGGTACCGGTACCACCCTGCAGCGTCAGGTAGGGACGCCAGGCCTAGCCTGGAGGCTGAGGTAGGGCGGCCAGGCCCAGCCCCCGCGTGCCCGTAGGGACAACGGATGTACCCCGGAGTACCGGTAGGGGTACCGGTACTGCCCCGCAGCGTCAGGTAGGGACGCCAGGCCTACGCCGCAGCGTCAGGTAGGGTGGCCAGGCCTACCCTGGAGGGTCAGGTAGGGTGGCCAGGCCTAGCTCAGAGCACCCGTACGGACAGCAGGAGTACCCTGGAGCAGCGGCAGGGGTACCGGTACTACCCCGCAGCGTCAGGTAGGGACGCCAAGCCGAGCCCGGAGCATCAGGTAAGGAGGCCAGGCCTACCCCAGAGGCTCAGTTAGGGTGGCCAGGCCTAGCTTGGAACGCCCGTACGGACAGCAGGAGTACCCTGGAGCAGCGGCAGGGGTACCGGTACTACCCCGCAGCGTCAGGTAGGGACGCCAAGCCGAGCCCGGAGCATCAGGTAAGGAGGCCAGGCCTACCCCAGAGGCTCAGTTAGGGTGGCCAGGCCTAGCTTGGAACGCCCGTACGGACAGCAGGAGTACCCTGGAGCAGCGGCAGGGGTACCGGTACTACCCCGCAGCGTCAGGTAGGGACGCCAAGCCGAACCCGGAGCATCAGGTAAGGAGGCCAGGCCTACCCCAGAGGCTCAGTTAGGGTGGCCAGGCCTAGCTTGGAACGCCCGTACGGACAGCAGGTGTGCCCCGGAGCAGCGGTAGGGGTACCGGTACTACCCCCGAGTACCGGTAGGGGTACTGGTACTGCGCCGCAGGGTCAGGTAGGGACGCCATGCCGAGCCCGGAGGGTGAGGTAGGGCGGGCAGGCCTAGCCCCCGCGTGCCCGTAGGGACAGCAGGCGTACCCCGGAGCAGTGGTAGGGTTACCGGTACTACCCTGCAGCGTCAGGTAGGGACGCCAGGCCGAGCCCGGAGCGTCAGGTAGGGAGGCCCGGCCCTACCCATGGGGTTGCGGTAGGGAGGCGAGGCCTAGCTCGGGGCACCCGTAAGGACAGCAGGTGTATCCTGGAGCAGCGGTAGGGGTACCGGTACTACCCTGCAGCGTCAGGTAGGGACGCCAGGCCGAGCCCAGAGCGTCAGGTAGGGAGGCCAGGCCTACCCTGGAGGGTCAGGTAGGGTGGCCAGGCCGAGGCCGGAGCGCCCGTACGGACAGCGGGCGTACCCCGGAGCAGCGGTAGGGGTACCGGTACTACCCCGCAGCGTCAGGTAGGGACTCGAGGCCTACCCCGAAGCATCAGGTAGGGAGGCCAGGCCTACCTCGCAGCATCAGTTAAGGAGGCCAGGCCTACCGCAGAGGCCCAGTTAGGTGGCCAGGCCTAGCCCGGAGCGCCCGTACGGACAGCAGGCGTACCCCGGAGCAGCGGTAGGGGTACCGGTACTACCCCGCAGCGTCAGGTAGGGACGCCAGGCCTACCCCGGAGCATCAGGTAGGGAGGCCAGGCCTACCGCAGAGGCCCAGTTAGGGTGGCCAGGCCTAGCCCGGAGCGCCCGTACGGACAGCAGGCGTGCCCCGGAGCAGCGGTAGGGGTACCGGTACTACCCCCGTGTACCGATGGGGGTACCGGTACCACCCTGCAGCGTCAGGTAGGGACGCCAGGCCTAGCCTGGAGGCTGAGGTAGGGCGGCCAGGCCCAGCCCCCGCGTGCCCGTAGGGACAACGGATGTACCCCGGAGTACCGGTAGGGGTACCGGTACTGCCCCACAGGATCAGGTAGGGACGCCAGGCCTACGCCGCAGCGTCAGGTAGGGACGCCAGGCCTACCCTGGAGGGTCAGATAGGGTGGCCAGGCCTAGCTCAGAGCACCCGTACGGACAGCAGGAGTACCCTGGAGCAGCGGCAGGGGTACCGGTACTACGCCGCAGCGTCAGGTAGGGACGCCAAGCCGAGCCCGGAGCATCAGGTAAGGAGGCCAGGCCTACCCCAGAGGCTCAGTTAGGGTGGCCAGGCCTAGCTTGGAACGCCCGTACGGACAGCAGGCGTACCCCGGAGCAGCGGTAGGGGTACCGGTACTACCCCCGAGTACCGGTAGGGGTACCGGTACTGCGCCGCAGGATCAGGTAGGGACGCCAAGCCGAGCCCGGAGCATCAGGTAAGGAGGCCAGGCCTACCCCAGAGGCTCAGTTAGGGTGGCCAGGCCTAGCTTGGAACGCCCGAACGGACAGCAGGTGTGCCCCGGAGCAGCGGTAGGGGTACCGGTACTACCCCCGAGTACCGGTAGGGGTACCGGTACTGCGCCACAGGATCAGGTAGGGACGCCACGCCGAGCCCGGAGGGTGAGGTAGGGCGGGCAGGCCTAGCCCCCGCGTGCCCGTAGGGACAGCGGATGTACCCCGGAGCAGCGGTAGGGGTACCGTTACTACCCCACAGCGTCAGGTAGGGATGCCAGGCCGAGCCCGCAGCATCAGGTACAGAGGCCAGGCCTACCCCAGGGGTTGAGGTAGGGAGGCGAGGCCTAGCTCGGAGCACCCTTACGGACAGCAGGAGTACCCTGGAGCAGCGGTACAGGTACCGGTACTACCCCGCAGTGCCAGGTAGGGAGGCCAGACCTACCCCGCGGCATCAGGTAGGGAAACCAGGCCTACCCCAGAGGCTCAGTTAGGGTGGCGAGACGTAGCCCGGAGGGCCCGTACGGGCAGCAGGCCTACCCCGGAGCAGCGGTAGGGGCACCGGTATTACCCCCGAGTATCGGGTAGGGGTCCTAGTTATACCCTGCAGGATCAGGTAGGGACGCCAGGCCTAGCCCGGAGGGTGAGGTAGGGAGGGCGGGTCTTAACCCAGAGCGCTAGGAGGGACAGCCGGTGTACCCCGGAGTACCAGCAGGGGTACCGGTACTACCCCGGAGCGCAAAATAAGGGGTACCGGTACTACCCCGGAGCACCAAATAAGGGGTAGCGGTACTACCCCGCAGCGTCGGGTAGGGACGCCAGACCGAGCCCGGAGCATCAGGTACAGAGGCCAGGCCTACCCCGGAGGGTCAGGTAAGGGAGGGCGGGTCTAGCCCCGGGCGCTAGGAGGGACAGCAGGTGCACCCCGGGGTACGAGTAGGGGTACCGGTTCCACCCCGGAGTACCAATGAGGGGCACCGGTACTACCCCGGAGCGTCAGGTAGGGATGCCAGGCCTACCCTGGAGGATCAGGTAGGGAGGACGGGTCTACCCTGGAGGGTCAGGTAGGCAGGCCAAGCCTAGCCCAGAGGGCCCGTACGGACAGCAGGCGTACCCCGGAGCAGCGGTAGGGGTACCGGTACTACCCCCGAGTACCGGTAGGGGTACCGGTACTGCGCCGCAGGATCAGGTAGGGACGCCACGCCGAGCCCGGAGGGTGAGGTAGGGCGGCCAGGCCTAGCCCCCGCGTGCCCGTAGGGACAGCGGATGTACCCCGGAGTACCGGTAGGGGTACCGGTACTACCCCGCAGCGTCGGGTAGGGACGCCAGGCCGAGCCCGGAGCATCAGGTAGGGAGGCCAAGGCCTACCCCAGGGGTTGAGGTAGGGAGGTGAGGCCTAGGTTGGAGCACCCGTACGGACAGCAGGTGTACCCCGGAGCAGCGGCAGGGGTACCGGTACTACCCCGCAGCGTCAGGTAGGGACTCGAGGCCTACCCTGAAGCATCAGGTAGGGAGGCCAGGCCTACCGCAGAGGCCCAGTTAGGGTGGCCAGGCCTAGCTCGGAACGCCCGTACGGACAGCAGGTGTGCCCCGGAGCAGCGGTAGGGGTACCGGTACTACCCCCGAGTACCGGTAGGGGTACCGGTACTGCGCCGCAGGATCAGGTAGGGACGCCACGCCGAGCCCGGAGGGTGAGGTAGGGCGGGCAGGCCTAGCCCCCACGTGCCCGTAGGGACAGCGGATGTACCCCGGAGCAGCGGTAGGGGTACCGTTACTACCCCACAGCGTCAGGTAGGGATGCCAGGCCGAGCCCGCAGCATCAGGTACAGAGGGCAGGCCTACCCATGGGGTTGAGGTAGGGAGGCGAGGCCTAGCTCGGAGCACCCGTACGGACAGCAGGAGTACCTGGAGCAGCGGTACAGGTACCGGTACTACCCCGCAGTGCCAGGTAGGGAGGCCAGACCTACCCCGCGGCATCAGGTAGGGAAACCAGGCCTACCGCAGAGGCCCAGTTAGGGTGGCCAGGCCTAGCCCGGAGCGCCCGTACGGACAGCAGGCGTGCCCCGGAGCAGCGGTAGGGGTACCGGTACTACCCCCGTGTACCGATGGGGGTACCGGTACCACCCTGCAGCGTCAGGTAGGGACGCCAGGCCTAGCCTGGAGGCTGAGGTAGGGCGGCCAGGCCCAGCCCCCGCGTGCCCGTAGGGACAACGGATGTACCCGGAGTACCGGTAGGGGTACCGGTACTGCCCCGCAGCGTCAGGTAGGGACGCCAGGCCTACGCCGCAGCGTCAGGTAGGGTGGCCAGGCCTACCCTGGAGGGTCAGGTAGGGTGGCCAGGCCTAGCTCAGAGCACCCGTACGGACAGCAGGCAGTACCCTGGAGCAGCGGCAGGGGTACCGGTACTACCCCGCAGCGTCAGGTAGGGACGCCAAGCCGAGCCCGGAGCATCAGGTAAGGAGGCCAGGCCTACCCCAGAGGCTCAGTTAGGGTGGCCAGGCCTAGCTTGGAACGCCCGTACGGACAGCAGGTGTGCCCCGGAGCAGCGGTAGGGGTACCGGTACTACCCCCGAGTACCGGTAGGGGTACTGGTACTGCGCCGCAGGGTCAGGTAGGGACGCCAGGCCGAGCCCGGAGGGTGAGGTAGGGTGGCCAGGCCTAGCTCCGCGTGCCCGTAGGGACAGCAGGCGTACCCTGGAGCAGTGGTAGGGTTACCGGTACTACCCTGCAGCGTCAGGTAGGGACGCCAGGCCGAGCCCGGAGCGTCAGGTAGGGAGGCCCGGCCCTACCCATGGGGTTGCGGGGAGGGAGGCGAGGCCTAGCTCGGGGCACCCGTAAGGACAGCAGGTGTATCCTGGAGCAGCGGTAGGGGTACCGGTACTACCCTGCAGCGTCAGGTAGGGACGCCAGGCCGACCCCAGAGCGTCAGGTAGGGAGGCCAGGCCGGCCCTGGAGGGTCAGGTAGGGTGGCCAGGCCGAGCCCCGGAGCGCCCGTACGGACAGCGGGCGTACCCCGGAGCAGCGGTAGGGGTACCGGCACTACCCCGCAGCGCCGGTAGGGACTCGAGGTGGACCCCGGAACATCAGGGAGGGAGGCCAGGCCTACCGCAGCGGTTCAGTTAGGTGGTCAGGCCTAGCCGGGAGCGCCCGTACGGACAGCAGGCGTACCCGGAGCAGCGGTAGGGGTACCGGTACTACCCCGCAGCGTCAGGTAGGGACGCCAGGCCTACCCCGGAGCATCAGGTAGGGAGGCCAGGCCAACCGCAGAGGCCCAGTTAGGGTGGCCAGGCCTAGCCCGGAGCGCTCGTACGGACAGCAGGCGTGCCCCGGAGAGCGGTAGGGGTACGGGTACTACCCCCGTGTACCGATGGGGGTACTGGTGTCACCCTGCAGCGTCAGGTAGGGACGCCAGGCCTAGCCTGGAGGCTGAGGTAGGGCGGCCAGGCCCAGCCCCCGCGTGCCCGTAGGGACAACGGATGTACCTCGGAGTACCGGTAGGGGTACCGGTACGCCCCACAGGATCAGGTAGGGACGTTAGGCTACGCCGCAGCGTCAGGTAGGTACGTCAGGCTGACCCTGGAGGGTCAGATAGGGTGGCCAGGCCTAGCTCAGAGCACCCGTACGGACAGCAGGAGTACCTTGGAGCAGCGGCAGGGGTACTGGTACTACGCCGCAGCGTCAGGTAGGGACGCCAAGCCGAGCCCGGAGCATGGGGGAAGGAGGCGAGGCCTACCCCAGAGGCTCAATTAGGGTGGCCAGGCCTGCTTGGACCGCCCGTGACGGACAGCAGGCGTACCCCGGAGCAGCGGGAGGGGAACCGGGACTACCCCCGGGTACGGTAGGGGAACCGGTATGCGCGCAGGATCAGGTAGGGACGCCACGCCGAGCCCGGAGATAGGTGAGGAGGGCGGCCTACCCCAGAGGCTGCAGTTAGGGTGGCCGGCCGCGTGGAACGCCCGAACGGACAGCAGGTGTACCCCGGAGTACCGGTAGGGGTACCGGTACTACCCCGAGCATCGGGAGGGGCACCGGTACCGCCCGCAGCATCAGGTAGGGACGCCAGCGGACCCCGGGGGGTGAGGTAGGGCGGGGAGGCCGAGGTTCGCGCACCCGTACGGACAGCGGGTGTACCCCGGAGCAGCGGTAGGGGGACCGATGCCGCCCCGCAGCGTCAGGTAGGGACTCGAGGCCGAGCCCGCAGCATCAGGTAGGGGGCCAGGCCTACCGCAGGGGCTGAGCTAGGGAGGCCAGACCTAGCTCGGAGCACCCTTACGGACAGCAGGAGTGCCCTGGAGCAGCGGTACGGGTACCGGTACTGCGCCGCAGGATCAGGTAGGGACGCCAGACCGAGCCCGGGGCATCAGGTAGGGAGGCCAGGCCTACCCCAGAGGCTCAGTTAGGGTGGCCAGACGGAGCTCGGAGCGCCCGTACGGGCAGCAGGTGTGCCCCGGAGCAGCGGTAGGGGTACCGGTATTACCCCCGAGTACGGGTAGGGGTCCTGGTTATACGCCGCAGGGTCAGGTAGGGACGCCAGGCCGAGCCCGGAGGGTGAGGTAGGGAGGGCGGGTCTTAGCCCAGCGCGCTCGTAGGGACAGCCGGCGTGCCCCGGAGTACCAGCAGGGGTACCGGTTCTACCCCGGAGCGCAAAATAAGGGGTACCGGTACTACCCCGGAGCACCAAATAAGGGGTAGCGGTACTACCCCTCAGCGTCGGGTAGGGACGCCAGACCGAGCCCGGAGCGTCAGGTACGGAGGCCAGGCCTACCCCGGGGGACGGTAGGGAGGGCGGGTCTAGCTCGGGGCACTCGGAGGGGCAGCAGGTGCACCCCGGGGCAGCGGTAGGGGTACCGGTTCCACCCCGGAGTACCAATGAGGGGCACCGGTACTACCCTGCAGCGTCAGGTAGGGACGCCAGGCCGACCCTGGAGCGTCAGGTAGGGAGGCCAGGTCTACCCTGGAGGGTCAGGTAGGCAGGCCAGGCCTAGCCCGGAGCGCCCTTACGGACAGCGGGCGTACCCCGGAGCAGCGGTAGGGGGACCGGGACTACCCCGGAGTACCGGTAGGGGTAGGTACTACGTCGCAGGATCAGGTAGGGACGCCACGCCGACCGCGGAGGGTGAGGTAGGGTGGCCAGGCCTAGCCCCGGCGCGCCCGTACGGACAGCGGACGGACCCCGGAGTACCGGAAGGGGTACCGGTACTACCCGCAGCGTCTGGTAGGGACGCTAGGCCGACCCCGGAGCATCAGGTAGGGAGGCCAAGGCCTACCCCAGGGTTGAGGTAGGGAGGTGAGGCCTAGGTTGGAGCACCCGTACGGACAGCAGGTGTACCCCGGAGCAGCGGTAGGGGTACCGGTACTACCCCGCAGCGTCAGGTAGGGACTCGAGGCCTACCCTGAAGCATCAGGTAGGGAGGCCAGGCCTACCGCAGAGGCCCAGTTAGGGTGGCCAGGCCTAGCTCGGAACGCCCGTACGGACAGCAGGTGTGCCCCGGAGCAGCGGTAGGGGTACCGGTACTACCCCCGAGTACCGGTAGGGGTACCGGTACTGCGCCGCAGGATCAGGTAGGGACGCCACGCCGAGCCCGGAGGGTGAGGTAGGGCGGGCAGGCCGAGCCCCCACGTGCCCGTAGGGACAGCGGATGTACCCCGGAGCAGCGGTAGGGGTACCGTTACTACCCCACAGCGTCAGGTAGGGATGCCAGGCCGAGCCCGCAGCATCAGGTACAGAGGGCAGGCCTACCCATGGGGTTGAGGTAGGGAGGCGAGGCCTAGCTCGGAGCACCTG
>JAZGTQ010000363.1:0-68556 GCA_037953605.1 Necrosyrtes monachus
GATGCTGCTAGTATCTGGCATACTGGTGCAGAGCGGCCGTGTGCATCACAGGGGCATCACGAGGGATGGGAGCTGCCCGGCCCCGTCTCTGCGAGGCCGAAGGAGCAGCCCCTGCAGCCCTGGCTGGAGCAGTCGGGGTAGGGGTGGCTCGGGGGCACCGCAGGGATGTGCCTGGGCACGGCGCCAGGAGGAAACCACAGACTTCCTCCGGAGCGCGGGGAGCGCTGCGAGGCCACGTGGGCTGTGGTTTGTGCACCTGCAGGCTGCAGCTCCCAACTCGCCTGCGGGGAATAACGGCCTCTCGTTGACATGCCGAGAGTCAGGGACACATCTGAGCCTCTGGGCTGCATGTCTGCTGCTGGGCAGGGACAAGTCCCAGCTCCGTCTCCGGCTTCTGCAAGGGACCCACCACGGGGCTCTCCGGGGAGGGACGAACGAGCTGGCACTCATGGAATGGAGCTCTTCCCCTGGCCAAGGACCTTTCCCAGCTGCTGCTTCCAGCACAGTGGGGTCTGTAGAAGGGGCGGGGGCTGTTTTCTTTCCATCTTGACACAGAACCTGGTGCAGTCTCAGCTCCATGTTTGCCGCAGCTGAGGGATGGCTGGACACTTGCCTCGGGTTCTTGGATGAAGCCAGTGTAGGAGATGCTCGGTGCTCCCAGTCCCCACAGAAGAGTTCGAGGGGTGGCAGACCCATTTCTCCTCCACACCCAGCTTGTCCCGTGACAATCCCCCAGCGCAGGGACCATGACACCCACAATGGGACTTATATGTCCCTCATATATGGTCATGAAGAGCGCTGGAGAAGTTCATTGGAGGGCTGGGCTGTGCTGGAGGGGAGATAGCTCCCGATAACGTCTAAAAAGGTGCTGCTGCTTTGATTGGCTCCTCCTGCAGCTGGGTCGGCATCTGCAGAGATATATAACCCTCCCATCGCTGTTGTCCCCGTGAGTCCCCGGGAGCCGTGACAGGGAGTGGGGTGCAGCAGGGCTGTGCCAGCAGGGCAGGACTCTCAGGATGGGGACAGAGGGACTGGTGTTCCCTCAGGGGCTGTGGCTTCTCCTCTGGGTGCAGATGTGCTGGGGTAAGTGCCGGTTCCCTCATCCCACTTCCTGGGGCCAGTGGGCACCAGTGGGGTCATGGGGATCCCTCCGGGAACACGGTTCCTTTCCAGGCTCCCCTGAGACAAGGGTCAGAAGGTGTTCAAGCCCATGGACCTTCTGCCTTTCCCTGGGCCTGTCTGCATTTATGGCAGCCGGTGCCTGGCTGTATTTATAGACACCCCATCCTGGGTTACCCTTTTGGGACCCCTTGTTCCCCGGTGCTGTACCCTTGAGGCTGGTGGTGGCCCAGCGGATGATGGCAGCACTCAGCGATCCCCAGGGCACAGCCAATCTCTAGGGTGCCCTGGAGGGTTTGTGTGCTGCTCGCTGCCCCCAGGCTCCAGGGGAGCCCCGACCCCAGGAAGGCAGTTTGTGCCCCACGGAGAGAAGGGGACGGGGCTGTCTGCACCCACAGGTGGCAGAGAAGTTTCCTTCCTAGGGGCCCTGGCCAAGCACAGGGGCTGGGCTGATGCCAGGGGCAAGGAGGGGACATGCCTTGGGGTTATCCTTGGGGTTGTCTCGGTGCTCCCTGAGGACATGGAAAGCTCGGGGTGTGGTGTGGGTTTGGGTGGTGCCAGGGCAGGTGTTGGGCAGGGGAAGCTGTGGGCCTGGGGGCACGGGGCTGTTCAGGGTGTGCTGGGCTGGGGAGGAGATGGTGCCCTGGGCAGGGCCTGGGGGCACAGTGTGGAGGCGGGCACGGGCATGGGGCTGTTGGAGTGGAAGGAGGTGCCAAGGGCTGTGAGATGGTGAATGGCCCAGCAGGGCTGGCGTTGGGCACCCCCAGCCTGCACAGCCCGTGGGGAGGGGAAGGGCTCCCACAGCGGCCCGGGGACAGCGTGGAAGGGGGAGGGCTCCCATGCCGGTGCCTGTGACTCCGCGTGGGAAGGGGGGCTCCTAGACCTGCAGTCTGGGGCTCGGTGCTCTTCTGACTGGTCCCATGTTGGTGTTTGAAGGAGCTGCGGAGGTGAGGCTGGAGGCTGGCAGCTGGCGCTGTGCTGGAAGAGTGGAGGTGAAACAACAGGGCCAGTGGGGAACCGTGTGTGGTGTTTTCGAGTGGGACATGAATGATGCTGCAGTGGTTTGTAAGCAGCTGGGCTGTGGATCTGCTCTTGAAGCTCACGGGGAAGCACACTTTGGGCCAGGATCTGGCCCCATTTGGATGTTTGCTGTAGAGTGTGATGGCACCGAGTCTGCCCTGTCTGAGTGCACAGACGCAGAATGGACTCGAGAGTACTGTGATCACGGTTGGGATGCTGGAGTGACGTGTTCAGGTAAGGGGCCAGCCCATTCCTTACCTTTGTGGCCAGGATGGGGGAAGGGACCTGGCTGCACCCTCAGGGAACAACGGAGGGGTACTGGAGCAGGTACTGGTGTGGTCAGTCACACTGCCGAGCTGTGACTGTCATTGATGGTTTCCCTGGTCCCTGAGGAAAGCCCCGGGCGAACTCGCCACTGCCTGGCCTGGGATGTGGCTCAGCCCACCCTCCATCGGAGCCTCCGGCTGGGAGATGAATGCCATGCCCTGCTCCTTTGGTTCCCGTCTTTCTCCTCCCATTCAGCCAGGACCTGTCTGGCAGCACTGAGGACCAGGTCTTACCATGGCAGAGGCAGTGAGAGCAGCTCACATGGCCACCCACAGTCCTGAGGAAGGGCCCAAGGTGGCCAGGGACTTTTGGGTTGTGTCCCCTGGCAGACATGAGTCCCTCAAAGCAGAGGGGAGGAGCACTGGGCTTGGGCAGAAGAACAGGGTGGCCCATGGCCACTTTGTTCCTCTTCCAGGCTCACCCCATGAGAGCCAGCCCACAGGGAAACAACCCTGTGCAGGCAGTGCTGACCTGCTGCCCAGCCTCTCCTGCCTACCCCAGCCCCTGGCTGCCCTGTGCCACAGGGGATTTGCCAGCACTTTCTGGTTCTCCTTGGTGCCCGTCCTTGCACTGGGAGCTTGTGTCAGCCCAGGGCTGCTCCTTTGCCCGCTCTCCTGCCCTCTAGCCAGCTGTTGGCTGGGGATGTGCACACCTGGCAGCGTACTCTGGCCCTGGCTGAGGACCCCCTCCCCGGTCAGGCGCTGGAGCCGGGGGCTGGTGAAGACAGCGACAGCAGGTACACCTGCACCGCATCTGTGCCCTGTGCCCTGTCCCACCTAACAGCAGTGCCCCGATGGCCCGAGAACCACCTGGGAATGGGGTGCATTTCCAGTGGCTCCAAGGGGTTCCTGAGCCTGGCTCCGAGCTTGGTGGGGCAGAGCAGGCTGCAGCAGCCACCACTGCCTCGGCCCACCTCCTTGGGCTCAAGTGCTCTGGGTGCTGCGGTGCCTGGGGCCAGTGCCAGGCAGCCCAGGGTCTGCAGGATGGCACCAGTTTGTATGAGCGGTTCCTGCGGCTGGGGGTTTGGGAGAGGAGGCAGCCCCCGAGAGCTGTGCTAATGCCTGAGGAGCAGCAGGAGGGCTCTGGTGTGTTTGTGCCGTCGGCAGCCAGTGGGAGCTGCTGGGATGGTTGCGGGGCTCTTTGCCTGCAGCCACCTTAGAGATTAGGTGGCCCGTGGTCAGGTAACTAACTGCCAGAGGGCTCTGGGAACTCACAGGGGTCTTTGGTTGCTACAGGATTTGTCCAGCTGGTTGGAGACGGCAGCCCCTGCTCAGGACGAGTGGAGATCCGTGATGGGGACCATTGGAAAACCGTCTGTGACTCAGACTTTGGTCCCAAAGCTGCCACCGTGGTCTGCAGGGAGCTGCAGTGCGGCACAGCCCTGTCTGTTGCTGGGACAGCTCACTTTGGAGAAGGGGATGGTCCCATCTGGGACAGAGAGCTGCTGTGTGTGGGGAATGAATCCCTTCTTGCTTCCTGCCCCAGGGGATCCCCAAGGGACGAGCCCTGCCCCCACGCAAAGGATGCCGGTGTCACCTGCACACGTGAGGACTCAGGGTGGGGTGTTCAACACCGGGGGTGTGGTGAGGACGGGAGAGCAGGGCAAGGACTGTGCTGGAGGGGAGGACAGAAGGGGTGATCATAAAATTATGGCGTGGTTTGGGTTTGAAGGGACCTTTAAAGGTCATCTAGTCCACGTCCACCCCCCCCCCCCCCCGGAATGAGCAGGGACATCTTCAACTAGATCAAGTTGCTCAGAGCCCCATTAGACCTGACCTTGAATGTTTGTCTGCAGCCCTAAAATCGTGCAGAAGGAGGAGAAAGGAAAGGCGTCCATTTGGCCTCTGCTCTACCTCCCAAGGGATCAAATGCACAAGTCTGTCCTTTCTCCCCCTTCTCTGTTCCCAGAGTTCACAGGGTTCAGGCTGGTGAACGGCAGCACGGTGTGTGAGGGGAGGGTGGAGGTCCAGGTGCTGGGGACCTGGGGCAGCCTCTGTGCCTCCCACTGGGATCTCTTGGACGCCCACGTTCTCTGTCGTCACCTTGACTGCGGGTTTGCCGAGTCCATTCCCAGGCCAGGTCATTTTGGGAGAGCCACCCACCCCTTCTGGAGAGACTCATTTCACTGTGACGGGACTGAAGGCCACCTGGGGCAGTGCCCAGTGACTGCTCTGGGGGCCTTGTGCTCCCATGGGAACGATGCTGCTGTCATTTGCTCAGGTGAGTGCTGCTGCTCAGGGAAAATGCTGCGTTAACTCCATTTGCCCCTTGGGTGTGATGACATGGCCATCCAAAGCCGGGGACGCCATGGCAGCATGAGTGTGAATTTCTCCCTGGAGAAACCCTGGCTTCACCAGCAGTGATCTGGAGAGCTTTGTCTGCTCAGACTGACTGCTCTGATGTGGGAGAGCTGAGGACTGAATTGGGAGAGGTGTCTCTGGCCCCTGGGGCAACTGCCCGGCCTGGGCTTCCCTGCTCTCATGCTGCAGGACAGGTCAAGGACAGGGCTGTGGGGCTCTGCTCCATCCCTCTGGCTGCAGACAGCCCTGTCCTAGACCCACAGAGTCCTTCTCAGAGCCCAATCCCACACCCACAGGGGCTGCTCAAGTGCCCCCAGCAGCAGCAGACTTGGGATATGAGCTGCAGAGCAGGGTTGGGCCCTTGCTTCTAGTCGGCGCAAGTCCCAGACTTGTCCTCTTTGATCGGAAAGCCCCCCCTTGCTCTGCTCCCTGCCAGGGACACAGGCTCCCAGTCCATGATCCCCAGGGATGCAGAGGGGCAGAGATGTGCGTGCCGTGCCCCGTGTCTCAATGGTGTCGGTGTCGGCGCTGAGGTTCGGCAAGGCTTTTCCTGGCGCTGCCTGTCCCTGGGCAACCACAATGGCTGCTTCTCCCTCCTGTGGGAGCTGCCCCATCTGCCTCAGCAGGGATGTGTTGAGTGCCTCTACCCCACCAAAAGCAAAGACAGTGTCTTGCCCAGGAAGGCTCAGGGACTGGGAAACAAATCCTGTGGAAACCTGCTCCTGAAGCTCACTGCAGAGGGCTTGGGCCGGGCGGGTGAGCTTCAGGACACCGTGAGGGTCCCAGAGCTTTGAGAGGCACTGCAGGTTTCTGGGTTCTCTGGTGCTGCTGAGGTTTGGGCACGGCTGCTCTCCCCAGGCCCAGCTGACTCCGCGTCCCTGCGGCTGGTGGGTGGAGGGAACCGGTGCGACGGGCGAGTGGAGATCCTCCAGCGTGGGACATGGGGCAGAGTCCTGGATGACCAGTGGGACATGCAGGAGGCCAGCGTGGTGTGCCGGCAGCTGCGGTGCGGAGAGGCAGAGCAAGCCTACAACCCCCCAAAGCCTCAGAGAGGGACGGGTCCCGTGGGGCTGCGAGGGGTCCGGTGCGCGGGGCACGAGGCCAACCTGACCCTCTGCAACACCTCCCTGCCTGCGAGTGCACCGGTGGCAGGGACTGCAGAGGACGTGGGGGTTGTTTGCTGGGGTGAGTGACACTGCAGAGGCCCCCCAGGTGATGGGGTGGGTGGGCACCAGCCCCTGACAGCAGCTGGGGTTTCTTCCCACTGCAGGGAGCCGGCGGGTCCGGCTGGTGAACGGGCCCGGGCGCTGTGCTGGGAGAGTGGAGGTCTACTACCAGGGCAGCTGGGGAACCATCTGCGATGACGGCTGGGACCTGTTTGATGCCACCGTCATTTGCCATCAGCTGGGCTGTGGAGGGGCAGTGGAGGCGGTTGGCTCTGCTCAGTTCGGGAAAGGCTCTGGTCAGATCTGGCTGGATGGTGTGAACTGCTCCGGGGCTGAAGATTCTCTCTGGGACTGCCCAGCAGGGTCCTGGGGGCAGCACGACTGCGGGCACAAAGAGGACGCGGGAGTCATCTGCTCAGGTCTGTGCCGGGAGCTGTGGTGGGAGCCCATTGCCCGGGGAGGCCGAGACGAGGGGAGAGCTGGCAATGGCCGGGGCTGTCCTTGGCTGCCTCTGAGCCCCTGCCCAAGCCCATCCCGCAGACACCCACGCACGCATCCCCTCAGTCCCACTGGGGAGCTCAGCTGTCCCCAAGGGTAAGCAGGGAGGGCAGGGTTTTCTGTCCATCGGGGACTTCTCTCTGCCAGTGGCTGCAAGGGGGACTTGCTGGCCATGCCTTTGCCTGGCTGAGGGTCTGGGGGTGTTAGGGGCATCCCTGCTCCCACAGCCCCAGACCAGCCTGTTCCCCTTTGGGGCCCTTCCTCCCAGAGTTCGTGGCCCTGAGGCTGGAGAACAGCAACAACTGCTCTGGGCGCCTGCAGGTTTTCTATAACGGGACGTGGGGCAGCGTTTGCTCCAACTCCATGACTCGCAAAACGGTGTTGCTGGCATGCAAGGAGCTGGGCTGCGGGGATGAAGGGTCCCTAGAAACACAACGGCCCTTCGGCAGGACGTCTGGCCGCACCTGGCTAGATCACGTGCAGTGTGGGGAGAGGAACAGCTCCTTCTGGCAGTGTCCTTCGGGTCCCTGGGATCCTCAGTCATGCGATGACCTGCAAGATGAGACCCACATCACCTGCAATGGTAATTCCGAGCTACCCAGGCACCAGCACCTCCCCAACTCCTGCTCCTTGCTAGACAGGGTCAAACGCAGAGACAGCCCGTAGGAGCTTTTTCTTTATGTGCCAGACTCTGCTGCTGCTGGTAGCAAAAAATGGGATTTCAGGTCTCAGAGCCCCACACCTTCACCAGCAGTTGCCAGCTGGGCTCGCAGCAGCGCCCAGGGGAGGCAGAGGTGTCTCCAGGCAAGGTCTCAGAAGAGACCAGCCACGGCTCCAAGGACTGTCCCCTCCATGGACATCCTCCTGCTGCTCTGTGAACCAGGGTCCCTTTTGGGGCTGAGCAGTCCGGGTCCCCCACATTGCCATGCGGGTCCCCCGAATGACCAGGGTTCAGTTGCTGCCGTGATCGAGATGGCAGAGGGAGGCACAAGCAGAGATCAGCCCTGCTCTCTTCTGCACCATCACCCGAACCAGCCCTTTCACCACAGTGTTTCCTTCTTCAGGGAGACACCCAGAAATGCCCTCGATCCCGCTGGCTCCGTGCCCCAACTCCACGAGGTGCACAGGTAGGGAGCTGCTCCTCTGTGGATGCTTCTTGTCTGGCAGGGCTCTGCCTGCTGTCTCCGTGCCATGGGAGGTCTTTGCCTTCTCCAGACAGGGAGAAGATTCGTGCCGTGGGAGGTGAGGACGGGTGCTCGGGCAGAGTGGAGGTCTGGCACCATGGCTCTTGGGGGACGGTGTGCGACGACTCCTGGGACATGCGGGATGCTGAGGTGGCGTGCAGGCAGCTGGGCTGTGGCCCCGCGGTGTCTGCCCTGCATGAGGCTGCGTTTGGGGAGGGGATGGGCCCCATCTGGCTGGAGCAGGTGGAGTGCCGTGGGACAGAGCCGTCTCTGCAGGACTGCTGGGCCCGGCCTGGGGACAGCGGTGCCTGCCGGCACAAGGAGGATGCTGCTGTGAACTGCTCAGGTGAGCGGCAGGTCTGGGACCCCTTGCTGGGGTATTGGCAAGGAGCTGGGGAAGAGGTTTTCCCCACTGGGTCCCATCACAGCCCCAGAGCTCCTGAGAGCCAGGCCTTCCCTGCAGAGCGTGGGAGCCTGGTGCCAAGTGGGGAGCAGCCTCTGTGGGGCTGGATGTCCTCCAGCTTCTGCCCGCAGGGCTCTGCATCCCCCAGGGGCATCTCCTGGGCTGCCTGCATCATCCTGCCCAGTACCCAGAGCAGGGCCCTGGGCTCTGTCCCAGCCACCCTGACCAGCCCCACAGGAGGGGCGATTTGGGTGCGATGTGTCAGGGATAGATGTGCGCGAGCACGCGCACACACACACACACACAGTGTTTCAGAGGGGATGCTTCGTGGTACCCTCACACCCACCCTCTCAGCCCAGCTCTCCTTCTCCTCTGCAGCTGCACCCAGGACAGCAGCACCAACCCCCCGAGCAGGTAACCCATCCTCCCCACCAGCACTGGGTCTTCATGGGGCCAGGCTGCGACCCACAGCCAGAAGGAAGGGGTTCCTTGCTGGGGTGTGAAACGCCCCAAAAAGAACCACCGGGGTAGTGGTGTGGGGTTGGGGAGGGCTGTCCCAGTAGGGTGGGAGCTTTCCCATCACTCACACCCTGGGGTCCCTCACCACCTTTTCCATGGGGGTCAGGACCAGTGTGTCCTGGCCCCACACCTCTCCCAGGCCTGGTGCTGCCCGTTCTGTGTTCCTGCCCGTGCAGATCCCACGCGGGGCCGTCCAACCAGCAGTGGGAGAGTCTCATTGCCCGTCATCATCTGCATCGTCCTGGGGGCCCTTCTCTGCCTGCTCCTGGCCCTCCTGGCTGGACAACTGCGAAGCGCCAGGGCTGGGCGCAGAGGTGGGTCCTTCCCCTGCGGTACCGGGGGGAGATACCTCCTGGAAGGGCTGCGGGGTGTCATTGAGGGGCACAGGCAGAGCTGGGAGGACAAGGGTGTGTGCTGCCTTCATTCCCATGCACCACCTCATTGACTGCCTGACCGTGGGCCATCAGCAGCAAGGGGTAGAGTCCAGACACGGGGAGGGGGTTAAGGATGGGGCGAGGACAGAAATGGCAGAGCTGGGCTGGGGCAGATGGAAGTAGAGGGGAGACAGAGGACGGTGTCACACTGGAAGCACTGTAGGCAGCTCTGGAGGGGGCTCTGGGGCAGGGGAGATGCCAGAAGGAGTGTGGGACAGCAGGGTCAAGGCCCATGGTTTCAGGCCCCCAGGCTGTTCCACTGTCCAACCCTGACATTCTCCTGGCAGGGCAGGGGCCGTTGCTATGGATCCATGGGTAGAGAGGGGGAGAGGAAAGGTGGGAGCTGCTCCAAGCTCAGCACCAGGGACCTGACCCAGGGGCCAGAGGGGCACAAGGGCTGTCTCTGAGGGGACAGTGCGAGGGTGTCACTGCTCCAGACCATCTCCATGGGGACGTTGCCCTCACTGAGGAGGTGGTAGCGGCAAGCAGACGGCGCAGCGGGGCTGTGCTGTGGCAATAGCCTTTTGCTGGCCCAGGGGACCAAAGCTGGGGGGGCAGAGCGGGATCCTGTCCCCTCTCTGCCTGTCCCTGGGCCAGCCCTGCCACTGTCCGCAGGCTCCAGGAGAGCTTGGGAGCCCTTCCCTGAGGCCGTGTATGAGGAGATCCATTACAGCCCGGCGTGGGAGAAGCAGGCGAGGTTCAGTCGCTCAGGTGGGTGTGGGTCCCTCCCAGGGGGCACATCTGCCAGGCTCTTCCCCCTTGCCCCCCACTCAGGGCTGACCCCCTGCAGTCCTGTGGCCAATGGTCCCTGCAGCGCTGGGGCTGTGGGGTCTGTGGGGAGAGCAGCCAGGTCCTGGGCCCAAGAGAGGAGCTTCCTCCCCACCAGTTCTTCCCATCCAAGTGGGGGACAGCCCCTCTCTGCCTGCCCCCGCACCCTGGGTGACACCTGAGGGCTGAGGGAAGGTGCTGTCCTGGGGTAGCTCTGGGAGCCCCTTTGAGACAGGGTTTGTCCCAGGGTGGCGGGGTGAGTCCTGAGCCCTCCTCCTCACTCAGCCCGGGCTCTGTGGGTCCCCCCTTCTCAGAAGCACTGACCACAATCTGGGTCAGCAGAGCGCACTCCCATAGCACCTGCTGCACCTCTCTCCAGGCTCCTCTTCAGAGGGGTTCCTGACCCATCTGCAGCCCTACCCTGGGGACAGTGAGGAGGAGGATGGTCTGGGGTCATCACCAGGTAATAGGGTGTGGGAAGGAGTGGATGCCTCCTCCCTGCAGACATGTGAAGAACAGCGGTGTCACTGTTGAAGTTGGGGAGGACATGGGGGTCTCCTGTGGTGCTGCCAACAGCACCGTCTGAGCCTCGTGTCCCTGCATATGCTCCCATCCTCTGCTCTGCATGTGTATCTTCTCATTGTCACCAGCTCCCCTCTCCTTGCAGGCATCCCTGTCCTGCCCGGAGGTGACCCAGTGGATGGCTATGATGATGCCAGGGAGGTTTCTGACCCTGGGGAGGATCCTGTGTCTGGGCAGGGAGACTGGGAGATGCCCAGGGCACCAGAGGAGGGAGCAGGGCCCAGGGATGCAGCTGGAGGTGAGAGGGAAAGATAGCGCTGCCAGTTCCTGGGTGCTGGGTGAATCAGTGCTGTACTGAGAGCCCAGCCTCCTGGGGTGAAGGAACGTGACCCAGGAGTTTTTCTTGGGGGTCTGCGGGTGGGAGAGGGAGCGGAACATCTCAGGACTGGTGAGGAGAAGGGAGGAAGGTGACGTAGAGGCCAGGAGGGGCACCCCATGGGGCAAACGTGCAATGGCCTGCCTTGCTGCTTGCAGGGGCAAACTTGCGCTCCCAGGGAAGTGCTGGGGCCCCTGGAGCTGAGGGAGATGCCTGGTCCCTGTCCCCAGAGAGCACAGGCTATGACGATGCTGAAGAGGGGTCTCAGGCACATCCCCCCGAGGACACAAAGGCTGTGCCACGGGAGCTCAGTGCACAACAGTCCCTGATCCCAGAGCCAGGAGAGCCCGTCCCTGCCGTGGGGCTGGGTGCAGCCAGGAGGAAGGAGAGGTCTGTGCAGCTGGGAGAGCCGTGAGCACCAGGGAACCATCTCCCTTTTCCCACGGGCAGCAGAAGCAGCTGGGCATTTCCTCTATTTTTAGGACCCTGTTTTTACGCTGTTCTTATTAAAAGCCTTTGGGGCTTTGAGCCAGAGCTGGTGCTTGCCTGCCCGGGTGTCGGGGTGTCTCCCTGAGGCTGACTGGGGGGGAGCAGAGCACAAAGACGTGGCGGTGGGGAAGGGACACATCTCAGGGGCAGCAGTCTTGGGGTCAGGCTGTGGGGCTGCAAGAGCCCATGGTCCCTGGGGAATATTCCTGCTGACATTTCCATCCTGCCAGCCACAGGCTCCATCCAAATGGTTCTCTGCAAGTTCCCGTGATGCACCCCAGCGGGAGCGCCCATCTCCTCACCCCAGCATTCCATGGTTGTTCTTTTGCCAAGGTCCTGCTTGGGCCACGCTGGTCGAACAGGGCCGAGGCTGTGGCAGAGCTGCTGTGTTGGGGTGGCCCCTGGGCTGTAGCCCCACGGAAGTGAGCCCTAAGTTTGCCGTCATGCCATGAACACCCTGGCCAGCCCCAGGGTGTATCATGGCCCATGGATCACCTCCGACAGTGGTTAGGAGGCAGCTCTGCTCCCCACTGCCCTGACACAGGGTGCTGAGCCACTTGCTGGGGCACACGGGCTGGCATTGCCCCTTTGCTGGCTCTGCCAGGACCCCACTCTCCATGGGCTGTTCCTGCTGCCTTGGGCCCTTGCAGACCCCAGAATTCCTGTCAGCCCTGGGACCTCCTCCCGCTGCACTCCAGCCCCCACCCCTGCCCTCCTGCTCCCCCCCCCCCAGGGGTGTCAGTGTGGATTTGTGTCAGGACAGTACCTGTGTGCAGGGGCAGGGGCGATGGGAGCAGGGTGAATGGGGGGACCTTTCCCTCAACACTCTGGGAGGCAGAGGAGGGAGAGTTCAGGGGGAGGGAGAAAGGATCCTCGAGAGACATGGGCTGCAGCCCAAAGCCATCATCCAGCCCCTGGCCTGGAGAAGGGCCTGTCTGGGAGGATGCTCACGTGGGCGCATTTCCATGGCAGAGGGTATTTTGTGTCCCTCCCCTAAAGCAGGGACTGCTGGCAGCTGAGCTGGGGTCCCTCTCCCTCGGCTGGGGCTTTCATCTGCCCCAGCTCCCATGGGCAGAGACAGCTCTCACGCAGGAGACGGGCAGGGAGAATGGTTTGATGCATGGGCAGGAACCTGGAGCCCAAACTGCCCTCCCTGCTCCCGCTGGTGGTCTCCACACCCCTCCGTCTCTTCCCCAGT
Organism: Necrosyrtes monachus; assembly: GCA_037953605.1. Lineage (NCBI taxonomy): Eukaryota > Metazoa > Chordata > Aves > Accipitriformes > Accipitridae > Necrosyrtes > Necrosyrtes monachus. The sequence goes on from JAZGTQ010000363.1 coordinate 12,324, forward strand.
GGACTTCTCTGCTGCAGGCTGGAAGGCGCCTTGGGTGTCCTTGGCAGGGCTCCCTGTGGGAAGCAGCCGCAGCTGGGTCACAGTGCAACCAGCAGGATCTGGCCCCAGAGCAGAAGAGGGGAGGAGGCAGCTGTCGCCAACAGCCTCTCCCAGGACAGCATTGCCCATTCCCTGCTGGGAGCTCCTTCACCCCTGGGGTGACCCTGCGGGGTCCAGGGGGAGCCCAGGCTCACACGCTCCTCTGCCCTAGCCTCTAGAGCTTTCCTGCTGGCAGCCCCTGGCCCGGGAGCCAGTCCCTCCATCCCCACCGCGGGCCCATCTCTCCCTGTGGAGATGCAAGACTGGAGCCTGCCCCGGTGGGAGCTTCCCAGGGGAAGGAGGCTGTGTTTGCAGTGCCCATGTGTGTCACCCATCAGCCTGGGAGTCTCACCCTGGGAATGCTGCTCTCCCATGGGCTTTCCACAGCTGTGCTCTGCCCAATGTGGGGCAGCAGCGCAGAGGGTTGGGGTCTCACCGTCACCCCCCTTGGGTAGGTCGTGGGGAGCTGGAAGAGCAAGCGCAGATCTGGGGCACAGTGACGATCCTGCATTGCTCCAGAGAACGGACCCAGCCCGCAAGGCCAGACTGTTCAGGCCCCAAAATGCCATGAACTGGGCTCTTTCTGCTCTGGTGTGCTGCCCCCTCACACACACCTGGGGCCTGTGGCTCATGTCCCCAAGGAAGAGGAGGAGGCAAACACTCTAGCAAAACTTGCTAGAGTAAGGGAGAAATATTACACCTGCGGGAGGGCAGAGCTGGCGGGGAAGTGGCGTGGGACAGACACTGGGCTCTTCTTGCTGGTCCCTGCCTGGGGCGGCTTGAGTCCGCAGGTCAGTCCATACTGGTGCCCACCATCCTGTGTTCAGAAGATACCCCCACACCCCTTCTTCCGTGCTTCACTTTTATACCTTATTTCTCTGAATTTGGGCCCGCCGTTCTCAGCGGCTGGGCACCCTGCAGTGAAAGGCTGTGTCTCACACCCCATTTTGGTTTTGGATGTTTTGGCAGGGGGAGCAGCCAAGGCACCATCTCCTGGCCCTCCCCACCTGTGCACAACTGTAGACAGGCCTGTGCTTCCCTGTTGCCACCAGCACAGGGTGGACGGACACAGCAAAGCCCCCAGGAAGAAGAGGTGGGTGCTGGCCCCACCAGTCCCACCTCTGCAGGGCTGTGCCTGACCTCAGCAGCTCCAGGTTCCCTCAGCCAAGGCTCTGCTCAAGCCAGGGGTGGTGGCCGAGCGGAAAGGACCTGGAGACAGGGTCAGGGTAAGAAATGTCACTCCTCCAGCTCAGACACCGTTGCCTGCTGGCACAGAGGGATGCTTCCCATGTGGTGGGGGATCTCTACCTGGAGACAGGACAACCTCAGCCCCTTACCCCTGGAAAGCCATCAGGGCAGTGTGGCCCTGGTCCCAAAGGACACCTGGGCTGGACCAGCACCCTCACACCACAGGTCTCAGTGCAGCCAGAAAGGATTCCTAGGGTGCTGCTGCTGTCTCTCCCCTCCCTGAGATCTCCGCGCAGGCACTCTGCTGCCAAGCATTGTCCCTGGGCCGTGGATGGGTGTGTGGTGCAGGGCAGTGACCTGAGCTCAGGTCTAGCACCCTGAGGCTTGGGACTCGGAGGAAAAAGCACCCTTGGAGATGCCAGGGATGGAAGCCGGCACCTCCCACGTGCAAAGCAGTTGCTCTGCCACTGAGCCAGATCCCCTTGACACTTGCCAGCAGGAGAGGCACTCTCCTCCCATGACGTGTCTATGACAAGCACAGCCCTGTTGTCCCCTGGGTGCCCAGGGACCCTCAGCAGAAAAGAGCATCTGAACCCTCCTGAGATGGGGCAGGCCCTTCCTCTGCAAACAGGGTGATGATAGAGACTTTTCCATCTGTTGTGCATGGCTCAGCCTGGCAGAAGGGCAATGCCCACTGCTGGGGGTGAATGTGCTGAGTAATGCCCCACGAGCTGACATGATCTCTTTTCTTCCTTCACTTCCCACACTTGGATGGACCTCAGGAAAACATCCATGAGTCTGGAGAATGTGCACAGACCCCTGAGCTGATGTCGCATCACTGCAGGGGAAGAGGAAGGGTTTCTGAGACACAAGGGCATGCAGGGAGAGAGTGGGGGGCGGGGGGTGTTAAAGGCAGGAAGATGCTGTGAAACAGTGGGGAGTGGGAGGGTGTCATGCTGTAGTGAAATAGGTTGAGTTGCTGAAGTGAAATAGGTTGAGTTTTGATTTTGAGGCAGCAGAAGGAGGAGGATGTGCAGTTTACTGCTGGGATGTGGAGATAAATAGAGGATTCAAGTGAGCTTGGGGGCTGGGACATATTTAGTGACTGAGGAGCATTAGCAGGGCTCTGGAAGAAGCTGCACAGGTTATCGAGAATGCACAGCCTTTGGCAAAACCTCAGAAAACCACAGCTTTGTGTTTGAAGGAATAGTCAGTGAGGACAGAAAGTCATCCATAAAGCTTGGGACATCATGGGGTCAGAGCGAGGTGAGGAAGCAGGAGTGGTGGTTAAAATCTGCAGCGAAAGAGGCACAGGCATAGAACAGTGTAGGACAGGCTGTGGTGGGGATGGCCCCTTTGTGAGGTCAGGGATCCCCCAGCAGAACTGAAATCCTTGTCCGTTTGCCTCTGGCTGCTGACTCTTCCACTGTAGCCCCTGAGAGGACACCAGTTCCTTACAACCCCAGCGCTTTTTTGCCTCCTCACCCACCTTCCATAGAGCCTGGGAGGAGTCCTGTTGCTGTCCTGCACTTGGCATCATCACACACCCCCACATCTCACTGCTCCCTGGAAGAGTCCTGAGCATGCCATGAGGGAAAGGATCCCCTTTCCTGGGGTATGGGGGTCAGCGCTTGAACATCCTGCTTGATGAAACACATCAAGGCCATTCACAGCTGCCTGCACTGTTGATTTTCAACCTGTAACCAGCGCCTCTGCGTCCCTGCTTCACCAGCCCCCAGGGACAGTCACCTTGTCATCTCATTCCCTCCATGATCGCTTCAACTATGGCCCTCAGTGGGACTAAATAACACCTTCAGAAACTTGGAGAAGTGCTGCTGACTTGTACTTCTCTAGAGGCCAGTGAAATCTTCTTTCAGTATCTGCAGTTCAGGAACTTGGCACCAGAGGGCTCATTAACATGCCAAATGCCCTAACAAGCCAAGCCTCTGGGCATAACTTTCCTTCCTTCCTCAGTTCTTAGGTGGTGAGTTTGAGAGGTTTCTGGAGTGCAGTCCAAGTGAAAAGTTTTCAGTGCCAAATATCAGTAAGAAACAATTTCGTCTTTTTCCGCCTCTTCTTTTTCTGCTCACACATTAAGGGATACCAGCAGACTCCAACTGATACTGACCCTCAGCATCTCCTAATGGACTCTGAATACGCAGAGAAGCCAAGACCCTGTATGTCAGACACTCTATGGGCAGTCTTTGTCCCTGCCTCCAACCCCACCACCTCTCTCATCAGCCACCCGGGACTTACAGCACCTTTGTTCAATTCTGAGCTTTCTCCACTACAGTCTGTAGCTGCATGTTTCAGCCCATTGCCACCTGCTTCACTTGGAGAACAGGCTGCACACAGATACAGAAGGATGTTTCTTAACTGCCAAAAACCAAAACCAAAGGAAGGCATGGTTCAATGAAAAATAAACCACCCTCCTCTGCTGTATATTAAGTCCACCTTACCTCCTCTGAAGTCCACTTTCCACAGTGGGGGTCTTAGAGGAATAGAAAACACATATTTGTGTCAAGCACAGATCCCAAGAACCCCAAAAGACCTCCCTGCCCCAGGCTCTGTTTGTCCGTATTCACTCACAGTGAGTCACATGCTGAAGTCAGGAGCTCCCACCATTCACAGAAGGAAGCAAAGAGACAAAGTGAACGAAATGTTATCTTTTGATTAGCCAAATCTGCACTAATCCCAACATATCTGGGTTACAAGATCATCATCAAGTAGACTCTGCAGCATCTAGACCCACTCATTTCTCATTCTTCTCCAGCACTGGACACGTTGAGTGCAATTGTCCAGGCTTGCCTTTCTACTCAAGGGAGAAAAATCAGTTGTGTCAACTGAGATGCTTTGGCCTACCCTGCCTGTCCACCAGCTCCTGCTCCAGAAAGGTTCCTGACAGCCCTGGGTCACATTTCCCAGTGCCATGTGGGGTCGTCAGCTACCCCTGGGAACCTTGGAGGCTGTGGCCATCTCTATGTGGGCAACTGCATCAACCCCTGAAAGAAGATTGAGGCAGAATTTGAAACATGCAGAAAAGATGTTGTGTAATACGTGTGTAAGTATTCTTTTTGACAATCCTTGACACTGACCTGTAAATTCTCATTATTTTTTCACAGGCCATGGATATGGACCAGCAAGCTGATGACACATTCTCTCCCTCTATGTCAATACATATTTATACATCCAGTCTCTTTGGAAGAGTAACATTTGAGTTTGCTCAAGTAGCCCCTGATTTGATTCCTATCCACCGTTGCCTGTTTTCCGCCAGAGTCCTGCCTTGAGGCACCAAGGCCTGGGAGACCTTGCTGGTGATAAGAGCACATAAAATCTCTCAGATCTATCTATACATACTCTCACTAAACTTAGGAGTGATCCCATATAATCTTTGCTTCTTTACCTCTCCCTGAAGTAATAACAGCTCGTTATGGTGCCCTTGAATTTACTTTCAAGTTCCAACTCAGTTTTGATAGAGGTCATTTCTGTGCTTGGAGGATGTTGTCCTTGAAGAGCACTGTATGAAGCTCTGCTGCCCTTCAATGCTGATGACCATGAGACCCCACTAAAACTCCCCAGAAGAGGCCAAAGTCTGGTCCTTTAATGTCCGGCATCTGCAGTCTTCTATTTTCCTTCCTCACTCCCCTCGGGAGCTGGGACCTCACTATTTCATTTTCATCACAGAAAAGGCTTACACTGACCTTCAGTGCCCTGGCCACCTCTGCCTTGCTGGCAAGTATCAGATCCGGGTTTGCATTACCCTTGTTGGCCCATCTGGCAGCTGTGTGAAGATGTTCTCCCAAGACACTCCAGAAACTGCCTGGACTGTTTGCATGCTGCTGTGTTCCCCTTCCAGAAAATGCCAGGGTCTTTCAAGTCCCCAGTGAGGCCCAGGCTTCTACATCCAGAGACTTCCTTGGGGTGCTTAGAAAAGATCGTGCCCACTTCCTCACCCTGACTGTGGGTTCCTCAACTCCAACCACAATGTCACCTTTACTGGCCCCTCCTCTGACCCTCCCTCACAAGGGCTGACCCAACTTCTCGCTGGCCCCACTAAGGAGCTCCATACATCCAAGCAACTTCTTCACTTTGAGGGAACCCCACTCCTGATCCTTCCAGGGTCCCTCAGAAGGGATCCTTCCCTCCTGAGCCTGTCTCTCCTGAGAAGCAATACCCATCCATTGCAGCACCCCAAGCTGTGTCACTTGTCCCACCATGCCTTGGCAGTTCCTTTATGGATGTCAAAAAGCACAGGCTCCAGCTCGCCCTTGTTGTGCCCCTGGCTGAGGGCATCAGTGCACATTTGGGCTGTAGCACCTCAGCTGCAACACCAGGCCAGGCTCTGATTTCTTAGGGAAGCTGGTCCAAGCGTCTAAGACCCCGTGTGTGCAAAGGCTTGGCTTCAGAGCCATGCCGCAGTGGTTGGCGGATGGAAACATAGAACTGAAACTGGATGCCAAGACAGTGAGCAAACTCTGCTATCCCCAAGGACAGAAAGAAGAAGGGCTGGGAAGGGCAGCCCTGCCAGGGAATGGGGTTTTTGTCAGTGGTGGCTCTGCTGCCCCTGAGGGCCTTTGGTGGAGGAGAAGCTGATCTCTAGGAATGACAAGGTGCTGCTGACAGGCCCCAGTGAAATCAGTTGGTCATTTCCTTGACTATGTTTTCAAGGGGGTGAGTAAATGTAGGTGGAGAGAAAAACCAGAAGTTTGAAAGTGTAGGCATATGCATGGTGACCCCAGTGTGATGTGCTTCCTCTCTAAAGACGGGACAACGAAAAGGTGATTCTTGGACCTCACTCTTTCAGATAGGAGAAATGTCACTGCTGAAAGAATTGTCTCTCCCCAGCTGAGGGAGGGAACATCAGTGATTGCTTCAGCCTGTTTCCCAGCAGGTTCCCCTGGAGCCCCAGGGACACCTGGAGGGAGCCCAGAGGGGGCACAGAAAGTGCTGCCTTGGGCTGGTCCTCTGCTGCTGAGCTGGGCTGGGCTCCTGGGCTGGAGGGAGCTCATGGCAAGCAGGCAGCCCTGCAGAGAGACAGCTCTGCCCAGGAGCAGCTCCTCTGCAAAGCGCAGCAGGGCTGAGGGCACTGCCTGCAGGCACCGAGGGGAGAGAAGTGAGGCAGAGAGAGATGTTAAAGGCAGTCTGGGGTGGGAAGACAGAGAAGAGCTGACTTGGAGACAATTTTTCACAGCCCTTAACAGGGTAAGTGTCTTGCTGCAGGGCAATGCAGCTGTGGTTCCTGGAATGACCTCCTAAAGCTGGCACATCCCACAGCCTAGCGGATCTGTCAGGAGGACTCTCGCAGTTTGTGCAGTGTAGAGAAAAAGGACGCGCTTTGGAGCAGAGCTTCCCTGCTGCAGCCTCAGAGGGACAGGGCATGTCAGCTGCCTTCACGCGGGGATGGCTGCAGAGTGTGAAGGTGGGTGTGCAGCCAGGGGTGCCCAGGGCTGTCCTTCTGAGCAGGGTCCCTGCACCCCAGGGGGCTGTGTGCTGGGGCAGGGACTCTGCCACCAGTCAGGGTAAGTACTCAGCCTGCCTGGGGAACTCTAACAGCAGACAGGGGAGAAGCCATGGATGAAAGAAACAACCTCCAGCAGGGCAGGGTCCTTCTGCTGACAAGAGGGTGCTGTGTGGATCAGGGCAGCTCACAGTCTCCAGATCACCCCCAGGACATTTCCAAGGGCACTTTTCAAGGGCAAGGTCAAAGCAAGGATTGCTATAAAGTTAAGGAGCTTTCCGGAGTCTGTGTTTTCTGTTTACTACTCTTGGGAAATTCTCGGGAGAAATGGAGAGAGTAGTTGTCATGCTTGAACAAGTCACTGAGACTCCTGAGGTGACACTCTGAGGGATCAGTAAGTCTGATAGGAGCCTCCTGAAGTAGAGCACAGGGACTGAGAACAACTGCCTGGCTGTGTTGGTGTCTGGGAGGTGGCATGCACAGCTGGGTAAGGGTAACTCTTTCCTGAGACCTCAGCTGCCTCTCCCCTTTGCCTCTCTGAGCCAGACCCTCACCGCATTTTTCCTTGTTTCTCCACTAGTCTGTGTTATTGCTATTGTTATCTTGTTCTTGCTGTCAGTTTCTCTTGGGTGGGAGTTTCAGCTGCAGAGTCACACACTGATCTTGTGGGTCCTCCCATGCAGCTGTGTCCATGGGAACAAGGTTACAGGTGTCCAAGCTTTCCTCCAAGCTGTGGGGCTGTGGGCAATGCAGCCTGTGTCATTCCCTAGGAAATGAGCTGACTCTCCCTTCCTGAGATACCATCATCAGGACACTTGGCTACCTCCTTGGGGTGTCCTTCCAAGCTGTGAGCTGCCCTCCAGGATGCAGGTCTGTCCCATAGTGTCTTGGTGTTACATGAATGCCCCATGGAAAAGCACAGAGACACCATGAGTGAGGAAATGCTGCTGGGTTTGTGAAATGAACCATGTGTGTCCTTGGCAAGAAGTGGGGTGCAGAGAGCTTGGGAAAGGGTGAGACACTTGGTGCTGGGCAGTGGGTCTCTCTGCTTTCAGGAGTGCCTGGAGTCTTTTCAGGTTAACACAGGGGTGTGAATACACTCCATCTCAGAAAGATGAGAGCCTAGCGTAGCTGGCAACAAGACAGAGTGACAGATCAACTCTCCTCACTCTGCACTAAGCCACAGGCAATCCTCTTGCCTCACAGGACACATTTTGTTGTCTCCGAGTGAAGCAGAAATGATGAGGGTTTCTGAAATCCAAGAAAATCACCAGGAGAGATAGGGGAGAGCTGTAACCCCCCCTCCTCTCTCTCAAACACTGTTTTGATTGTGGTTTCTTAGCCCTGGGAGTGTAGATGCTGACAAGCACTTTTACATTAGGAGCAGTTTCATCTGACCAATTCAAACACCAGGACTGATCCCCCTGATTGACAAGAAACCCACTGCTACAGAGCAGGGCTGACTCCTTGGCAGCCAATGGGCAGCGGTCCTGCTTTTCACGGCACACTCAGCCAGCACCAACCAGAGCTCAATCCACAGAGCTGAACAGAGATCTCGCTGAAATGGAAAAGATGTGGTGAACATGTATTATGAGAAACGGCTTTGATTTTGGTCAGAGACTTTCCCCTTTCCCTGTGCCAGCTGGGTTCCCGCTGCCTGTCCTGTGATTGCTGAGTCCTCCTTTCCCTGTGAATACCTGGAATTAACACTTTTGCGTGATGCCACCTGGGCAATCTCTCACTTTGTGGAGCTCTGGTCACACCCCAGGCACATGCTGCCCATGGAGATCCCCTGGGATATCCAGGCAGCTACAGATTCCCCTCCTGGAAGATAGCTTCTGCCCTCTCACATGTGGGAAAGGACTGGGTTTGTATCTCAGTGACCATTCATCATCTCCACTGTCACCAGGCACCAACAAACAGGTGAGTCCTAAATCCACCCCTCTAGCAGGTCACAAGATGACAGTGAGCTTTTTGCCCTTGAAACCATGGATCAATAGGCCTTTTGGAGGTGCAGTATCTCGAGCCTGTTCCTGACACGAGGCTTGGCAAAACAGCCCTACCATCAGGCAGTGCACAGGGAAGATCCCTTTTTATTACAGAGATGCTATGAGGGAGTCAGCTTGGACCCAGTGTTACAAAGACACATTTTTATATGGTCCTCCAGGTGAGACAGAGGAGGTTCATGCTTCACATGAAGTACGGGAAGTCCAAGTATTGGTCTACGAACATGAAACCCCAAAGAGCAATAAGAACAACAATAATAAAACAAAGCATGGACCTACTATGGGAGTCACTTGTGGAAAAAGACTGGAAGTTTACTGGTATTGAAAAATGCCCACGAAATCACATTCCTCAGGGCATTTTTGAGCTCCCTGTTCCTCATGCTATAGATGAGAGGGTTCACAACTGGAGGCACCGGCAAGCACAGCACTGCCACCACCAGATCCAGGGATGGGGAAGATATGGGGGGGCTTCAGATAGGCAATCATGCCAGTGCTGACATACATGGAGACCACTCAGCCCACAAGACAACAGCCCTAGCCAAGAGAACAAGGACCTCAGTTCTGGGTCCCAGCCCTACCAAAGCCCTTGCCTTTCCCCACCACAGGCTGTCCTATACTGTCCTATGTCAGTGATTATTTCTCTGCAGATTTTAACTCTCTACCCAGCTTCCCCAACTCACTCTGACCCCAGGATATCCCAAGGTTTACTGATAACTCTCTGTCCTCACTGTTCTTCAAACATAAAGCTGTAGTTTTCTGAGGCTTAGACAATGTCTCTGAGTTCCCCAAAACCCATCTGGCTTCTTTCAAAGCCTTGTTTATGTTCCTCTAGCACCCAACATGTGCTCCTCTAGCCCCAGGCTCGCTTGAATTCTTACGTGCATGGTTCTCTCCCTGCGCTACCACATGTCTCACAAACCCTTCCCTCTTCCCCCACAGTGATGAAACTTCACCCCAGGAGGTCTGTGCATCCTCCACACTCATAGATGTTTCCTGAGATCCACCCAAGTAGGGGAAGTGAAGCAGGAGAAGAACAAGATCAGCTCATTTGGCATGATAGCCACCCTCAGCAGCGGGCCTTCTCCATTTTCTAGGCATGCACATTATCATAGAAAAATCTCTTTCATCCCTGACTTGCAGAAGAGGGGTCTTCCTTCCTGACATCTTCCCAGGACACACCTCCTCCTCTTCCCCATCCACAGGCATCCACTGCTTTCCATTTCTGGCCTCAGAGAGGGTTTCAGGATTTGCTAAAGCCATCAGCCACCTCCTTGTTTCTCACTGACATCCCTCAACCCTCTCTCTGAGCCCTACACACGGCCAATCACTGCTGCTCAGAGCCACTCACTCTTCAGAAGAGGCCTTGAGATTCCTGCATATTCCTGGTGCTTATTAACTATCTTCCTGGCTCTCTCCAGAGCTCATGGCAAACGTTGTTGTCTACAACAGGGCCTTTATGACCATCTTTTATGAAATCATTGTCTTTTTAAGATCTCTGCAGAAAGAGTAGCCACAGAAAAGCACCAAAGCCACAACAACAGAGTCTGAGTGAAGTGCCAGTAAGAAGCAGCTGAGCAACACCCAAGGCTCCGGCTTCCTGGCAAGGAGTCTTTCCTGTTTGTCACCTTTTCTCATGAAAGGAACAGGAAAACTGTCCATCCCATGGAGCTCTGCTGAAGGAAGATGGAGCTGTACATAGTGTGAGGCGATACAAGCGGGATCAGCAGGTAGAGAAGACTTTTGTAGGGAAGGCTTTACGAGGGAGCACCCTGACTTCACCCAGATAAAAAAAGAGACCAGGTAGTGTGCTGACATGATGGTTAGAAGTGTCCTGGGGTAAAAGAACGTGGATGAGAGAAGGTGGGAGAGATTTGGTTTGCAGAGATTTGAGGTAGTACTTTCCGTGTCTGAGCAGCCTGAGGCTTGGAGCCAAGGAAAAATATAGAAGCTCTCAAGGACGTTTTGGAATTAGTGGAACTATCACTACTAGCAGTAAGAGGACAGTGCTGAAAGGGAACTCCTTTGTATTCTCGATGATGAACTAAAGCTTTTCAATTTTCTTTTTACATGACAAAAATAGCTATGCGTTCTCAGTGATTAGCCTCTGGTATACAGTTCTTAGAACAAGTGTCCATGATGGCACCTCCTGGCAGCTGCTTCATGGCCCCTGTCAGCGCCCTGTCCCTCTGCTGGCCCAGCCCCACTGCCCATAAGGCCCACAGCCCCACTCTGCAGACACAGCATGGGAAAGGGAAGAGTCAGGGTTGGGGACCTTCCCCCCATTGTGATCCCAATGATGGTCTTCAGATCAGAGTTCCCCCATGACCCTTCTACATTTGCAGCTTCCCCAGCACCCGACCCCTCCCCTGCCCCAGCCTTGTCCCACATGGGGTTTTGCAGACAGCTCTGCTCCAGGGTCTGCCAGGGTCTGGGGAAGGAGAGAAGCTGGGCAGGGCTGTCTGTTCCCCCAAACCAGCCTTTGGACAACCAGGAAGATAGAGGTGACCTCAGCAAAACTCACCCATAAACCTGGAGTGACCAGCAAGTGCTGGAAATGGCCAATGAGAGATGCTGGGGGTGACAAAGGCCGTGAGCCACCTTCGCAGTCTATCCACAGCACCAAGGGCACAGACCAAACTCCTCCTCTCCCCTACACCTGCATGTCTTCCATGCTTGCCACAAGCCCTGGCTCTGAATGACAAAACCCAGCTGTGAGTCCTTGCCCTGCATGGTCATACACTAGAAGCTATACACTGATGATTTTCCTCTCCTGGGCACTTTCCAGCCCAGACCAGCTCCCCCTAAACTCTTCCCACGCCCCTGACCTCTCTCCACCTCCCCTGCCCTCTCCCCAGTGCAGCCCAGTCTGGCATGGCCCCACAGCAGTGCCCACCACAGGGTGCTGCAGAGCTCTGGGCACTCACCCCACAGCCCCACACCCTCTGAAGGGCACAGAAGCTCCTCGGGAGTGGAGAGGGGTGAGCCCCAGAGGTGGGGGGCATCTGTGGCACAAGGCCTGAGGAGATCCCCTTGTATGATGGAAATGCTGCAATGGAGGCCAGCTCTGTCACACAAGTGCCCACTGCCTGCCCTTGCCTGCGGCCACAGCCCTGCCACACAGCAGGACTCCAACCATGCTTGAAGAGCACTCAGGCCTTCCACCAACACAAGGGTTCAGAAGGAAAGCATGCAAGTGGGAAGAGAGCAGCTCGGGAAAGACCAAGCGCTGGTGCTCCCTGGCAGTGCTGCTGTGGCGGGACTCTTTTCTTCTTCCCCTCTGCACACAGGCACTGCTCCCTGCAGCTGCAGAGAAGGTCTTGGAGGAAGGATCTCAGAAAAACAAGTCACTGCAGGGCCCTTTATTTTGGATAAACACACAGAGGTTATGGCTCCTCATTTGCACAGCCTGCAGGGCACACAAAAGCTGGATAGACTGTGAATTAGAAACCAGAGGAATAAAGACATTTCTTTGTGGAAAGCATTCAGATAAGTAAAACAAAGCAAAACGAGCAATCAAAAACCACACTCAAAACCCAAAATCACCCTAAAATAACCACCAGAAGACAGGCTGCGCCTGTAATGAGATATGAGTAGTATGCAAAAGATAACAGGAACTTTATTGCTTCTGAAAGCATCCAGTCATTATTTTTCTCAGGGCATCCTTGATCTCCTGGTTTCTCATGCTGTAGATGAGGGGGTTCACGGCTGGAGGCACCACTGAGTACAGAACTGCCACCAGCAGGTCCAGGGATGGGGAGGAGATGGAGGGAGGCTTCAGGTAGGCAATCATGACAGTGCTTACAAACAAGGAGACCACAGCCAGGTGAGGGAGGCAGGTGGAAAAGGCTTTGTGCTGTCCCTGCTCAGAGGGGATCCTCAGCACAGCCCTGAAGATCTGCACATAGGACAGCACAATGAAAACAAAACACCCAAATCCAAAAGAGACACTAACTACAAGTACCCCAACTTCCCTGAGGTAGGCATGTGAGCAGGCGAGCTTGAGGATCTGGGGGATTTCGCAGAAGAACTGGTCCACAGCATTGCCTTGGCAGAGGGGTACTGAAAACGTATTGGCAGTGTGCAGCACAGCATTGAGAAACCCACTGCCCCAGGCAGCTGCTGCCATGTGGACACAAGCTCTGCTGCCCAGGAGGGTCCCGTAGTGCAGGGGTTTGCAGATGGCAACGTAGCGGTCATAGGCCATGACAGTGAGAAGAAAATACTCTGCTGAGATCAAAAAGACAAACAGAAAGACCTGTGCAGCACATCCTGGATAGGAGATTGCCCTGGTGTCCCAGAGGGAATTGGCCATGGCTTTGGGGACAGTGGTGGAGATGGAGCCCAAGTCAAGGAGGGCGAGGTTGAGGAGGAAGAAGTACATGGGTGTATGGAGGCGGTGGTCACAGGCTACGGCGGTGATGATGAGGCCGTTTGCCAGGAAGGCAGCCAGGTAGATGCCCAGGAAGAGCCAGAAGTGCAAGAGCTGCAGCTCCCGTGTGTCTGCAAATGCCAGGAGGAGGAACTCAGTGATGGAGCTGCTGTTGGACATCTGCTGCCTCTGGGTGTGGAGCACTGAACAAGGAGGCAAGGGCAGTGACAAGTTAGGGCATTAGTCTCTGACCAAAATCAAAGCCATTTCTCATACTACATGTTCACCGCATCTTTTTCATTTCAGCGAGATCTCTGTTCAGCTCTGTGGATGGAGCTCTGGTTGGTGCTGGCTGCGTGTGCCGTGAGGAGCAGGACCTCTGCCTACTGGCTGCCAAGGAGTCAGCCCTGCTCTGTAGCAGTGGGTTTCTTGTCGATCAGGGGGATCAGTCCTGGTGTTTGAATTGATCAGATGAAACTGCTCCTAATGTAAAAGTGCTTGTCAGCATCTGCACTCCCAGGGCTAAGAAACAACAATCAAAACAGTGTTTGAGAGAGAGGGGGGTGGTTAGAGCTCTTCTCTATCTCACCTGGTGATTTTCTTGGATTTCAGAAACCCTCATCATTTCTGCTTCACTCGGAGAAAACAAAGTGTGTCCTGTGAGGCAAGAGGATTGCCTGTGGCTTAGTGCAGAGTGAGGGGAGCTGGTCTGTCACTCTGTCTTGTTGCCAGCTACCCTGGGCTCTGCATCCTTTCTGAGATGGAGGGTAATCACACCCTCGTGTTAACTTGAAAAGACTCCAGGCACTACTGAGAGCAGAGAGACCCACTGCCCAGCACCAAGTGTCTCCCCCTTTCTCAAGCTCTCTGCACCCCACCTCTTGCCAAGGACACACATGGTTCATTTCACAAACCCAGCAGCATTTCCTCACTCATAGTGTCTCTGTGCTTTTCCATGGGGCATTCAGGAACACCAAGACACTATGGGACAGATCTGCATCCTGGAGGGCAGCTCACATCTTGGAAGGACACCCCAAGAAAGTAGCCAAGTGTCCTGATGATGGTATCTCAGGAAGGGAGAGTCAGCTCATTTCCTAGGGAATGACACAGGCTGCATTGCCCACAGCCCCACAGCTTGGAGGAAAGCTTGGACACCTGTAACCTTGTTCCCATGGACACAGCTGCATGGGAGGACCCACAAGATCAGTGTGTGACTCTGCAGCTGAAACTCCCACCCCAGAGAGACTGACAGCAAGAACAAGATAACAATAGCAATAACACAGACAAGTGGAGAACCAAGGAAAAATGCAGTGATCGACTGGCTCAGAGCAGCAAAGGCAGAGGCAACTGAAGTCTCAGGAAAGAGTTACCCTTACCCAGCTGTGCATGCCACCTCCCAGACACCAACACAGCCAGGCAGTTGTTCTCAGTCCCTGTGCTCTACTTCAGGAGGCTCCTATCAGACTTACTGATCCCTCAGAGTGTCACCTCAGGAGTCTCAGTGACCTGTTCAAGCATGACAACACTTTCTCAATTTCTCCTGAAAATTTCTCAAGAGTAGAAAACTGAAAACACAGACTCAGGAAAGCTCCTTAACTTTATAGCAATCCCTGCTTTGACCTTGCCCTTGAAAAGTGCCCTTGGAAATGTCTTGGGGATGATCTGGAGCTGTGAGCAGCCCTGATCCACACAGCACCCTCTTGTCAGCAGAAGGACCCTGCCCTGCTGGGGGTTGCTTCTTTCATCCACAGCTTCTCCCCACTCTGCTGTTGGAGTTCCCCAGGCAGGCTGAGTACTTACCCTGACTGGTGGCAGAGTCCCTGCCCCAGCACACAGCCCCCTGGGGTGCAGGGACCCTGCTCAGAAGGACAGCCCTGGGCACCCCTGGCTGCACACCCACCTTCACACTCTGCAGCCATCCCCGCGTGAAGGCAGCTGACATGCCCTGTCCCTCTGAGGCTGCAGCAGGGAAGCTGTGCTCCAAAGCACGTCCTTTTTCTCTACACTGCACAAACTGCGAGAGTCCTCCTGACAGATCCCTAGGCTGTGGGATGTGCCAGCTTTAGGAGGTCATTCCAGGAACCACAGCTGCATTGCCCTGCAGCAAGACACTTACCCTGTTAAGGGCTATGAAAAATTGTCTCCAAGTCAGCTCTTCTCTGTCTTCCCACCCCAGACTGCCTTTAACATCTCTCTCTGCCTCACTTCTCTCCCCTCGGTGCCTGCAGGCAGTGCCCTCAGCCCTGCTGCGCTTTGCAGAGGAGCTGCTCCTGGGCAGAGCTGTCTCTCTGCAGGGCTGCCTGCTTGCCATGAGCTCCCTCCAGCCCAGGAGCCCAGCCCAGCCCAGCAGCAGAGGACCAGCCCAAGGCAGCACTTTCTGTGCCCCCTCTGGGCTGCCTCCAGGTGTCCCTGGGGCTCCAGGGGAACCTGCTGGGAAACAGGCTGAAGCAATCACTGGTGTTTCCTCTCTCAGCTACAGAGAGACTTCTGTCCTGTGGCATTTCTTTCATTAGAAGAAGAGTTGGGTACATGTTATGGAGGCTCACACAATCAAATCCAAGAGGTGTTAAAACTGAGATTTGTTCTTCAGTAAAGTTAGTTAGAACTCTGGTAACATTTGTGAACCACAGGCTCGAGGATGTAAGGGGAATTCGTACTTCACAGCCAACTTAAGAATCCTTAAGATTTAAAATGATGACTCAAAAGGTGCATATCACTCACGCCAAAAGGTCAACACTTCAGTGTACCTGGCACATCTTGATTGGTCAGTTCAATTTTCAACCTGTGGCCGCTAGCGTTTGGGTTTTTTTTCCCTCTCCTCCCTGCCCGGAGAAGTTTTGTTTCCTGTTGCAGGGGGAGGGGTGTACCTGCCACAGTATGACAATCTCCTGTCCCAGTGTTAGATAGGACACCAGGAAGGCGAAACAGAAGGATATAATTTTTCCAAGCTGGGGGGATGTGATGGAATCAATTACAAGGCATGGGGGCAGAGCTCAGTACAGCTGGTCTGTACTGGACAGCATCCTCCAAGCTCAGCAATGGTCCAGCTCGACACTCAGTCTAAACCTGTAAGGCAATTCAAGGGCACCATAATGAGTGTTTCCTACTTCAGGAACAGTTAAAGAAGAAGCAAAGATCCTGTGTGGCCACTGCTGAATTTAGTAAGAGCAGGTGTAGATAGATCTGAGATTCTCTATGTCCTCTTCTCCTCTGTCTTCATCGGCAAGGTCTCCCAGACCTCCGTGGCTCGAGGCAGGACTCTGGAGGGGAACAACCAGCAGTGGATGGGGATCAAGTCAGAGAACACTTGAGCAAACACCATCCTTAGCAGTCTATGGGACCAGAGGGGAGGCATCCCAAGGAGCTGAGAAGGCAGGATGAAGTCACAGTGAGGCCACTCTCCATCAGCTTTGAAAGGTCATGGAGATTGGGAGAACTCCCCGATGGATGGCAAACCCCACACATTGCATGCATTTTTGAAAATGGCCAATGGATGAGCAGGGCAATGAAGACTGTGCCCCAGAGCTAGTCCACTGGAATCCCATTTCTGGGTGTCTGAAAGAGAAGGTGACAGGATTTACCCTGGGTAGAGTGGGCCTGGCCCTCCTCTTTGCTTTCTGTGATGAAAGGACAGGAGTGCTGGACATGGGGAGAGCAGTGGTGGTCTTTTTCCTGGAAGTCAGCAAGGCCTTCACCACCATCCACCACAATATTCTTGTGTCCAAGATAGGATATTATGGTCAGCATGGATGCCTAATAAATGGGTGAAAACCCAGCTGGAGGGTTGGGCTCAGAGGGATATGGTCAATGTGTCGTCCTCTGCCTGGAGGCACCCAGCTAGTGGGGTCCTGCAGAGGCCTGTCCTGCCACCTGCCCTGTTTCACCTTTTGTATGACCTGGAGGAGATGAGAGGGTGATTTTTCATAGCATTTACAGATGACACCTGTTGTGGTTTAACCCCAGCCAGCAACTAAGCACCACGCAGACGATCACTCATTTCCCCCCACCCAGTGAGGTGGGGGAGAGAATGGGGAAAAAAAAGTAAAACTCGTGGATTGAGATACGAACAGTATAAAAGGACAGCAAGGAAGAAAAGAAGAATAATAATATTAACAATAATAAAATGACAATAATAATAATAATAAAAATAATAATAATAAAAGGATTGGATTATACAAAACAAGTGATGCTAAATGCAATTGCTCACCACTCACCAACTGATTCCCAGGCAATTCCTGAGCAGAGATCTCTCACAGGCCAACTCCCCCCACTTTATGTACTAGGCATGATGTCACGTGGTATGGGATAACCCTGATAACCCTTTGGCCAGTTTGGGTCAGCTTCCCTCCTTGTGTCCCCTCCCCTCCAGCCTTCTTGCTGGCTGGGCATGAGAAGCTGAAAAATCCTTGACTTTAGACTAAACATTACTTAGCAACAACTGAAAACATCAGTGTGTTATCAACATTCTTCTCATACTGAACCCAAAACAGAGCACTATACTAGCTCCTAGGAAGAAAAATTAACTCTATCCCAGCCAAAACCAGGACAACACCACACTGAGGAGAGCAGACACTACACTGGAGGGCAGGGCTGCCATTCCAAAGGACATAGACAGGCTGGAGGGATGGGCCAAAAGAGAACCTCATGATATCCAAAAAGGACAAATCCCAAGTCCATCCCCCAAAAGTGGACTAAGCGCCTGCAATGACAGAGGCCAGGGGCTGCATGGCTGGGGAACATCTCTGCGAGAAAGGCTGTGGTGGTCCTTGGCTTTCATTTGGTAAAAGATGAGCCATCAGCAAAGATGACCAACAGAATCAAGGGCTGCATGAGCAGGAGCACATCCAATCGAAGTTATTATCCTTCTCTCCTCAGAACATTTTACTTCATATCCAGAATACTCACCTAGGTTTTGACTCCCCTGCAATGCCAAAGAGACATTGTCAAACTGGAACCAGGTCAGATGAGGGCCACCAGGGTGATCAGGGCTGGAGAACTTGTCCGATGAGAAGAAGTTAAAAGAGCTGGGCTTGTTCAGCTGCAGTAAGGAAGGTCGTGGGGGAACATGCAGCAGCATGGCACTGGTCCTATTAAGGCTGAGTCAGGCTTATGTCTGCGGTACAAGACACAAGGACAAGAGGCAATGGGCTGGAAAAAAGAGAGGGTCAGGGTACATACAGGGAGAAACTTTTCCAACATGAGGAGAGTGAATCTCTGGAAGCTGTTTCCCAGCAAATATGCACAGGCTCGATCCTGGAAAGTGATGAAGAGATGTTTGAATAAAGCCCTGAGAAACCTGGTCTGATCCTGCTTTGTGCAGGAGGTTGGTCAAGACACCTGCCAAGGTCCCTTCCAACCTGAATGATGCTGACCTTCCTTCCCTTTCATGCTTTCAAATTGGGGAAAGCTCTCAGGTTCTCTCTGGCCACAGAAGTCATTCACATCAGGTGCTAGCTGCTTTGCAGGTTCCCCCAAACAGCCCTGACCACATGCTTTGCTTCCCTTTCACTTCCCTGAAATGACAAGTGCTCTTCTTTTACTATCGTAACACCATCCAAAAAGAACAGCCTACCCTGTTCATCTTTTCCCCCTTGGCCATGCCTGACTTGTTTCGGACCCTCTTTTGGTGTTTTTGAGATGGTTACTGTGGCGTTTCCCACCGTGGCAGGCAACTCCATTAAGCACGTCGTTCTCTTTCATTACCTGCAGCGTCCTGTAATTCTCCCTATTCATCTCTGGCTTGAGGCAGTGTCCCACAAACCTTAAATGCTCTCATGTTGGATTTTCATCCCACAGGAACCTTGAGACACTTGTGGATTTGGCCAACAGAAACCTCCAGAAGCTTTACAAGGCAAAGGGGGCAAGGCCTACACTGGGCCAGAATAACCCGGTGCATTGGGGCAGGCTGTGACATGACTGGCCGAGGAGTTCCCTGGGGAGAAGGGCATGGGGGTTATGATGGATGCCATGTGAGCCAGGGGGTTTCCCTTTTCTAAGGAGGATGGGGAAACTGGAGAAGGTCCTTCAATAATACTTCAGGTGTTTGTGTGGTTTCCCTAGAGGTGTCACTACCCACCAAATAAATCATTCATCTGCCTAAGTGTAAATGTCTGCAACGTAGCAGTCTGCACCTGGGCAATGCCAGCTGAATCAGTATCTGCCATATAAGGCATGACAGCCCATCCTCAAGGACACATGCAAAGCACTTCAGATGAAAGGTGGTCTTGCAAAGGTCACCCTTTGTGTCCCCAGGTGGCATGGACACTGCTGGTTTTCCTTCTCCAGAGAGTGGCAAAGGCTGGCTCCCCTTCTCAGGACAGACTCCTTGCCAGGAAGCCACAGGCATGAGGGTAGCTCACCTGGTTCTTACTGACACTTCACTCGGCATCTGTTTTGATATATTTGGTGTTTTTCTGTGACTACTCTTTCTGCACAGATGATCATAAAAACCAACCATTTCATAAGAGATGGTCATCAAGACCCTGTTGTGGCCAAGAAAGCTCACCATGAGCTCTGGAGGGAGCAAGGAAGATTCTAAAAAGTACCGGGAAGGTCCAGAACGCTCATGGCCTTTTCTGAAGATTGAGTGGTGCTGAGCAGCAGTGATTGGCCATGTGTAGGTCTGGGAGAGAGGGTCGGGGGATGTTAGTGAGAAAGAAGGTGATGGCAGATGGCTTTAGCAAATCCTTACAACCGTGGCTGAAACCAGGAATGGAAAGCAGTTGGTGTCCGTGTGTTACAATGCAAGGAAAAATCAGTTTTGTACTTACAGAATAAGTTAAAATTGTAACCATAGGGAATCGTGTTAGGTGCAATGAATCGTGTTAGGTGTAACCATAGAAACCTCATATCATTTCTGTTGAATTTTGTGTTTGACTATGGAAACTAACATTATGGTTGAAACAATAGAGGTAATTATAAAAGTGAAGTGATTAACTAGTAATTACTCAAAAGTTCTGCAGTTCTTTGCTCTCATGACTAGATGTTCCTGTACACTGGATGAGGACAATATTGGAACTGACCACATGCGATTGAAACTGTGTTAAGCTTCAAGATCAAAGAACAAGGACAAGAACAGAGCCCTCAAGGATTCCAATCAGTAGAGATAGGTCTGAGTGACCAATGATTACTTTTAAATCAGAATATTAATAAGGTTATGTAATCAAAGGACCAATCATTATAAAGGTTAAAACGATCCCCCATGTTCCCAGCGCTGCAATAAACAAAGTGCCCGCTTCTTAACGCCACATTGGTGTTAAGGAGCTTTTATTCCCGGTTTCGGTAACATGTGTGTGGAGGTTGAGGAAGAAGATTGCCCTGGGAAGATGGCAGGAAGGAAGGCCTCTCCTGGGCAAATCAGGGCTGATACAGCCATTTCCATCTAGTGTGCATGGCTCATGCTGGCAGATGGGGAATGCCCACTGCTTGGGGTAGCTGTGCGTAGTAATGCCCAATGAGCTGACCTTGCTCTTCTCCCCTCCTTCACTCCCCACACTGGGATGGACCTCAGGAAACATCCATGAGGCTGGACGAAGCGCAGACCTCTGGCCGATGTCCCATCGCTCTGAGAGACTGAAAGAGTTAATGTCTCCAAAATTGTGCTGGGGCAAGTTCTGCTTAAGGAGGAGCTCTGCATAACAACGAACCCTGCATAGCAAGGAGCCACACGTGAAAAGAAGCCAATCGGCACAGGATATCAGCAACAGCACAGGGAGGGTGTGCCGGAGGGTGCACAGCTCCCTGTTCTGATGTGCTGTTCTGATATGCTGAGCAGGGCAGCTCACCATGCATGGCAAAAGATCACGTCTGCAGGGAAGGGGATGTTACTCCCTAAAGGACCCCCAAGCCCACGGACCCATTTCCCAAAGGCTCACAAACTGCTCATGATACCTAATTAGCCGAATGAGTTCGAGTGCCCGCCCGAACGAGGGGCGAGGATGATAAAAGGACACAAACTGAAGCCCCACATGTGCAAGCCCACTGGAACTGGACCCCTCGGCTGACTGAACCAACGCTGGACCCAGGGCCAGCGAAATCTTTCTCTTCTCCTCTCTCCCTCTCTCTCTCTCTCTCAAAATCCCGACACCTTACCCCTTTAGACATAAATCGTTGACCAAGTCTGGGAATAGGAGTGGATCCAGCCGCCCCAGGCTCCTCACTGAGAGGGAGTCTAGAAAGCAAGGGGGTCCACTCTGAACCTCATGACGCAACGGGAGGGCTCTCCTTATTGTCTTCCCTGAACTGATCCCCAGATAAGCAAGACCTGTAGTATATGTTTGGTGACGTATGGTTAGCACATGTTTAGTGGCATAGTTTCACGCCAATTCTTGTTGTGAGCGAATAAAAGTTGAGTTTGGTGAGTTAAAGGATCCCTGGTGTCATTTCACCTTAGTCCTGACCTGGGAATCAGCAAATCTGAGTTGTCGCCCTGAGAAACTGGGAAGTGACAGTCACTGCAGGGGAAGAGGAAGGATATGTGAGACACAAGGGCACGCAGGGAGAGAGCCATGTAGGTGTAGCAGTGAGTGCATTAAAGGCAGGAAGACAGCTTGAATTGTTGGTGGGGTGTCACACTGAAGTGAAATCGGTTGAGCTTGCAATTTGAGGCAACAGCAGAAGAAGGAGGCTGTGCAGTTCAGTGCTGGGATGTGGTGCTAAATAGAGGATTCTAGCAAGTCTGGGGCTTGGAAATCTTGGGGAAAAATGAGCATTAGCAAGGCTTTAAAAGAAAAGGGATGGCTTGTGGGGAGCTCACAGGCATTGGCAAATCCTCAGAAAACCACAGCTTGGTGTTGTAAGCAAGGAAGCAGGCACAGGCACAGGACAGCGTAGCTGTGGTGGAGATGGCCAAGGGCCTTGGTGGGGCTTTGACACCCCAGCAGAGCAGAGACCCTTGTTCTCTTGGCTATGGCTGTGTTCTCTTCCACTGAGACCCTGTCGTGGTTTAACCCCAGCCAGCAACTAAGCACCACGCAGCTGCTCACTCACTTCCCCCCCGCCCACTGGGATGGGAGAGAGAATTGGGAAAAAAAGTAAAACTTGTGGGTTGAGATAAGAACAGTTTAAAAGGACAGAAATGAAGAAAAGAATAATGATAATAATAACAATAATAAAGTGACAATAATATAATAAAAGGCTTGGAATATACACAACAAGTGATGCACAATGCAGTTGCTCACCACTCACCGACTGATGCCCTGGTAGTTCCCTAGCAGCAATCCACTCCCCCAGGCCAACTGCCCCAGTTTATATACTAGGCATAACATGACATGGCATGGAATATCACTTTGGCCAGTTTGTTCTGCTGTCTTGGCTCTGTCCCCTCCCAGCTTCTCCTGCCCATCCAGCCTTCTTGCTGACTGGGCCTGAGAAGCTGAAAAATCCTTGACTTAGCATAAACACTACTTAGCAACCACTGAAAGCCTCAGTGTGTTATCACCATTCTTCTCATACTGAATCCCAAACATAGCACTATACCAGCTACTAGGAAGAAAATTAACTCTATCCCAGGCAAAACGAGGACAGACTCACTATAGGACACGAGGCCCTTACAGCTCCAGCGCCTCTTGCCTCCTTACCTACCCTCCCCAGACCCTGCAAGGTGGCCTACCGATGACCTGCACCTGGCATCACACACTCCCACATCACATTGCCCCCAGGAAATGCCCTGAGCATCCCAAGGGGGAAAGGAGCCTCCTCCCCAGGGGATGGGGGTCAGGGCTTGGCCAGCCTGCTTGCTGAAGCACATCAAGGGCTTTCACAGTGACCTCCACTTGTAAATTTCCTCCTGTACCAAGTGCCTCCAACTTCCTGCTTCACCAGCCCCCAGGGACAGGAACTTTGTCTGCTCATTCCCTCCATGGTCTCTTCAGTGATGGACTTCAGCAGGGCCTGCTAACACCCTCGCAAACCTGGAGGTTTGCTTCTGACTTGGACTTCTCTAGAGGCTTCGTCACTCTTTAAGGCTCTGCAGTTCAGGAACTCGGCACCAGAGGGCTCATTAGCATGCAAAACACCCTCAGGAGCCAAGTCTGGGCATAATCTGCCTTGGTCTTCAATTCTTCTGTGGTGAATTAGAGAGATTTCAGGAGTGTGGTCAAAGTGAGAAGATGTCAAAGCAAAGAGACCAAGCAAAGAAAATGTTTGATTTTGAATAGCCAGTTCTGCATTAATCCCAGTGTACTTGTGTTACAGGAATATCTTCAAGTAGATTCTGCACCAGCTAGACCCATGTGACTCAACCGGCAAAGCCACCTGCAGCAGGGGGAAACCCCATCTTCCAGGCTGAGACATGCTGTCAAGATGCAAACATCTGCAGTGCCCGCTTGTTACTGGCCTCCAGGTAGTGTGTGACCCATTTTTCATGACCCTCTGAGCCTAACTATCAATCCCAGTTCCTGCCCATCTCTATATCCATCTATCCATCCACCCATCCCTCCCTCCCTCCCTCCAAATGTCCTGGACACAATAATAGAATAAAAGACACCCACTGATCTCCCCTCATCCAGAAATCCAGCCCTTTCATCCTAGAAAGCAATGAGGTTGGTCTACCATGATCCACCCTGTGTAAATCCACGCTGGCCATGCCCAGTCGCCTTCCTCTTCATCTTCCCAGAAATATCATCCAGGAGGACATGCTCAAGGACACACTGCTCTCCAATATGAGGTCAAACAGCCTTTTGTTCCCCTGGTCATCCTCTGGTCTGTGTTGGAAGATAGCTGTCAACTTTTTTGGAAGCCACCAGGGACTTGTCCTGATCTCCATGATCTGTCAAAAGTGATGCAGGGTGAGCCTCTCTACAAAACTGGCTTCCTCCCGCCCCAGCCTTGGATGATTCCCCTCTGCTCCCAGGGGCAGACTTTGCTCAAGTAACCTCTGACTTGATCCCCACTTACTGCTGGTTGTTTTCCTCCAGGGTCCTGTCGCCAGTCACAAAGGCCTGGCAGAAGTCACAGCCAAAGAAGTCATTAAGTTCCTCAGCCTTACCTGCTCCTACGCTTAGGAAGTTCAGCAGCAGGCCCACATGATCCCTGTCTATTCTTTTACTGTTAATGAACCCGTCTCAGCTCATCTTGCTGCCTCTATGCTCCCCTGCATCTCTCAAGACAATGGGACCTTTGGCTTTGGCATCATGCCTACATCCTGGGACAAGGTTTGTACATTCTCTCTGCAGCTTTCCCTGCTCCCACCTCCTGCCTGCTGCCTTTTTGCCCTGGAGCTCAGTCAGTTCACACAAGCAGCCTCCGGAGATGGTTGCTTCTCTTCAAGGGTATTTGGGGAGATCCTTCTTGTGCTTTAAGGAGGCTGTCCTGTATGGCCTATCAGCTTTCCCATGCTCCTTCACCCTTCAGAAATGCTTCCCATGGCACCACTTGTCTCCGTCTCCTGAGTGTGTCCAAGTCTTCTCCTCTGGAGTCCCAGGTCTGTGCTCTGCTGCTGGCCTTACTCACTGCCCTTTAGTGACTGATAACCCCTAATTCATGGCCATGACAGCCAAGACTGACACTGAATATCATCACATCCCTAGCTAGCTGTTCCTTGTTGGCCAGGATCAGGTCTAGGTGAGAATCACCCTTGGTGGCCCACCTGGCAGCTGTCTGAAGAAGTTGTCCCAATAGCCAACTTCAGGCTGTTGGCACCCTGTTGCTTTGCCTTGCCAGGGAATGCCAGGGCGCTTAAACTTGTTCACCACAGGAACCTGCTCATGAACCTGGAGACTTCCTGGGGTTGCTGACAAAAGACCTTTTCTGTTTCCTCTTCCTGAGCAAGCAGTTTGTAACTGCAAACACCAGGTCACTCCTGCTGACACCTGCTCTGATCCTAAATGACAAAAGCTAACCCAACCTGTGTCTGTCACAGAGAGGACCCCCCACAAATACAAGCTTCCCTTCATACAGGGGACATAGTCCTTGTCCTCCCTGCTGCTCCCTGGGCAGAGCCTGTATCCCTCCATTGCAGCACCACAGCTCAGCAAGCTGTCCCACCACGTCTCATTTAATCCAAACCCATCACAGTTCTGTGACAAGCCATGGGTCTCCAGCTCCTCCTGGCAGTGCACATTTGGGCCACGGCATCTCAGCTGTGGCAGCGTAGTGGACCACAGACTTCTCACAGGGAAACCTGAACACTGGTCCTGACCAGAAAAATATTGAACATCGAGTTCTTAGGTGCGCTGCGCTGCACCTTGCTTCACGTACAGCACGGCCATCAAACCTGTCTTATGCTGCACAGATCCCTTGGCCACAGGACAACCTCAGCAGCATATTATCACACAAGAGCCTGCAGGCAGGTCCCACTCTGTACTGGACATCATGCCTCCTGCGTGGCCTTGCCTGTATCTAACCGTGCAGCAAAACATTCTCATGAAAACATCACTTCTGTTTGACTGTTGAGACGATGAGTAGAGTTGTTCCTTGTAAGAAAATCCTACAGTAGCTTGAATGACCAAAACAGGAGACTGTCTTCTATGGATGGGGTCTGCATGGTTTGTTGCATTCAGGTAGAAGGCCCGTTCAATGCTACACCACCTGGGGTTCCCACCATCTAAAGGGGCCTAAGTCGATCTGCATGGTTCTCTCCTTCTAGTATTAACAATGATGAACAAAATTTTAAAATGTAGCTCACTGTGTCTGAGTTCCTTTCTTACTGGGGTCATAACAGACCAGCACCTCCTCAGAGAAAAAAACACTCTCTCAGCACCCTTGCATGCAGCTCCTATGGTTCCCATGGATTGGTAAGGGTGTAGTTTGCTTGAGTTACCCCACGCTTGATCCCATCCACTGCTGGTTGTTCTCCTCCAGAGTCCTGCCTCACAGCTCAAAGGCCTGGGAGACCTGGCTGGTATTAAGCGAGGCTGTGACGTAGAGTACCTCAGATCTATCTGGAGCTACTCTTCCTCATTTCAGCAGTGGTCCTACCTTATCTCTTTTTCTTCTGTAACAGTTCCTGAAATATCAAAAGTTCATCTTGGTGCCCTTGAAATCCTTTCTGAGCTTCTACTGAGTTTTGATATGGACTATTGCTGTGCTTGGAGGATGATGTGCTTGAAGACGAGATGTATCCAGGCACACTCTGAAAATTCTTGGTCTTTTCATTGACTGGATCATCAAGGGAGTGAGTAAAAACCCCTGTGTGACATGCTTCCTGTTCATGCAATGCCTGCAGCTCTTGGGTGGAGAAGGAACAGACCTTGCCTCTCTGATGGCGTCTGATGACTGATGCCTCTGACTGATGGCTTTAGTGTATGGCAAACAGGCACCAAATTGCACTCTCTGTGATGTCGTCTGGGACGTCTATGACACACCCACCCTGAATGGGAATTGCTTTCCTGTAGCTCCTGTGAGGTCCCTGCCAGCCTTGGCATCTCATGTAGTTCTGTGGCCCTGGATTTGGACATTAAATAGAGGACCTGCCCTGAATTCTGTTAGGCAATGTGGGGACGAACCTGGGACACATGCCATTACAGTCAGTGGAGGTATGGTAAATTCAGCTGATGGAAAAGAGAGAGACACAGCTCTCGCTATGCTACATGACTGCAATCGTTCATATGAATACCTGTATCAAGTGCCATGAAGATAAGGAGTAGGAAAAGGTTCTTTTGGCCTTTAGTTGGGCATAAGCTGCCATGTCACTTGGCCAAAGGAATTTCCCACCAGGCAGATACATGATTCCCAAGATGTTGCCCTGTCTCTGTGAACTTCTCCATTACAGTTTGCTGTTACCTACATGTATCTTGGACCACCTCTGGCAGTTCAGATGTCACCAGGGATTTGCATCTGAACACCTGACTCCTGCCTTTCCTCTCCATTAATTCAGATGGGAGCTGAGACAAGGAGCTCACATGCAGGTGTCTATTTTGCTCACACCTGAACGGAGGCAAGAGGAATCCCACCTCCTGTGGCTTTGTGGTGTGCATGGGAGGGAGCTGAGCCTCCTTCAAATGCCATGAGTAGAAACGCAGGATGAGATGCCTCCACTGACCCATGGATCCCTTGCCTCAGCAGGGGTAAAGGAGATCCCTGCCTGCCTCTCTCTGGGTATCCTGTCTAACAGTACGACCAAAAAATGTGGCATGTAGATGTAACTTTGTCTCTGAGAGGAGAATTTTATTTCAGGAAAGAAGTGTCTCTCCCTAGCTGAGGGAGGCAACATCAGTGATTGCTTCAGCCTGTTTCCCAGCAGGTTCCCCTGGAGCCCCAGGGACACCTGGAGGCAGCCCAAGGGGGCACAGAAAGTTCTGCCTTGGGCTGGTCCTCTGCTGCTGAGCTGGGCTGGGCTCCTGGGCTGGAGGGAGCTCATGGCAAGCAGGCAGCCCTGCAGAGAGACAGCTCTGCCCAGGAGCAGCTCCTCTGCAAAGCACAGCAGGGCTGAGGGCACTGCCTGCAGGCACCGAGGGGAGAGAAGTGAGGCAGAGAGAGATGTTAAAGGCAGTCTGAGGTGGGAGGACAGAGAAGAGCTGACTTGGAGACAATTTTTCATAGCCCTTAACAGGGTAAGTGTCTTGCTGCAGGGCAATGCAGCTGTGGTTCCTGGAATGACCTCCTAAAGCTGGCACATCCCACAGCCTAGCGGATCTGTCAGGAGGACTCTCACAGTTTGTGCAGTGTAGAGAAAAAGGACGTGCTTTGGAGCAGAGCTTCCCTGCTGCAGCCTCAGAGGGACAGGGCATGTCAGCTGCCTTCACGCGGGGATGGCTGCAGAGTGTGAAGGTGGGTGTGCAGCCAGGGGTGCCCAGGGCTGTCCTTCTGAGCAGGGTCCCTGCACCCCAGGGGGCTGTGTGCTGGGGCAGGGACTCTGCCACCGGTCAGGGTAAGTACTCAGCCTGCCTGGGGAACTCCAACAGCAGAGTGGGGAGAAGCTGTGGATGAAAAAACAACCCCCAGCAGGGCAGGGTCCTTCTGCTGACAAGAGGGTGCTGTGTGGATCAGGGCTTCTCACAGCTCCAGATCATCCCCAGGACATTTCCAAGGGCACTTTTCAAGGGCAAGGTCAAAGCAGGGATTACTATAAACATAAGGAGCTTTCCTGAGTCTGTGTTTTCTGTTTCCTACTCTTGGGAAGTTTTCAGGAGAAATGGAAGAGGAGCTGTCATGCTTGAACAAGTCCCTGAGACTCCTGAGCTGTAACTCTGAGTGTTCAGTAAGTCTGATAGGAGCCTCCTGAAGTAGAGCACAGGGACTGAGAACAACTGCCTGGCTGTGTTGGTGTCTGGGAGGTGGCATGCACAGCTGGGTAAGGGTAACTCTTTCCTGAGACTTCAGTTGCCTCTTCCCTTGCCTCTCTGAGCCAGACCCCCACTGCATTTTTCCTTGATTCTCCACTTGTCTGTGTTATTGCTTTTGTTATCTTGTTCTTGCTGTCAGTCTCTCTGGGGTGGGAGTTTCAGCTGCAGAGTCACACACTGATCTTGTGGGTCCTCCCATGCAGCTGTGTCCATGGGAACAAGGTTACAGGTGTCCAAGGTTTCCTCCAAGCTGTGGGGCTGTGGACAATGCAGCCTGTGTCATTCCCTAGGAAATGAGCTGACTCTCCCTTCCTGAGATACCATCATCAGGACACTTGGCTATTTTCTTGGGGTGTCCTTCCAAGCTGTGAGCTGCCCTCCAGGATGCAGGTCTGTCCCATAGCATCTTGGTGTTCCTGAATGCCCCATGGAAAAGCACAGAGACACCATGAGTGAGGAAATGCTGCTGGGTTTGTGAAATGAACCATGTGTGTCCTTGGCAAGAAGTGGGGTGCAGAGACCTTGAGAAAGGGGGAGACACTTGGTGCTGGGCAGTGGGTCTCTCTGCTCTCAGTAGTGCCTGGAGTCTTTTCAGGTTAACACGAGGGTGTGGTTACCCTCCATCTCAGAAAGGAGCAAGCCCAGGGTAGCTGGCAACAAGACAGAGTGACAGATCAGCTCTCCTCACTCTGCACTAAGCCACAGGCAGTACTCTTTCCTCGCAGGACCCACTTTATTTTCTCTGAGTGCAGCAGAAATGATGAGGGTTTCTGAAATCCAAGTATATTACCAGGTGAGATGGAGAAGAGCTGTAAAAAACCCCCTCTCTCTCAAACAATGCTTTGATTGTGTTTTCTTAGCCCTGGGAGTGCAGATGCTGATAAGCACTTTTACATTAGGAGCAGTTTCATCTGATCAATTCAAACACCAGGACTGACACCATTCCAAAAAAGCCACTGCTACAGAGCAGGGCTGATTCCTTGGCAGCCAGTAGGCAGAGGTCCTGCTCCTCACAGCACACTCAGCCAGCACCAACCAGAGCTCCATCCACAGAGCTGAACAGAGATCTCTTTGAAATGAAAAAGGTGCAGTGAGCATGTAGTGTGAGAAATGTCTTTGATATTGCTCAAAGAATAATGCCCTAACTTGTCACTGCCCTTGCCTCCTTGTTCAGTGCTCCACACCCAGAGGCAGCAGATGTCCAACAGCAGCTCCATCACCGAGTTCCTCCTCCTGGCATTTGCAGACACGCGGGAGCTGCAGCTCTTGCACTTCTGGCTCTTCCTGGGCATCTACCTGGCTGCCTTCCTGGGAAACGGCCTCGTCATCACCACCGTAGCCTGTGACCACCGCCTCCACACACCCATGTACTTCTTCCTCCTCAACCTCGCCCTCCTTGACTTGGGCTCCATCTCCACCACTGTCCCCAAAGCCATGGCCAATTCCCTCTGGGACACCAGGGCAATCTCCTACCCAGGATGTGCTGCACAGGTCTTTCTGTTTGTCTTTTTGATCAACAGCAGAGTATTTTCTTCTCACTGTCATGGCCTATGACCGCTACATTGCCATCTGCAAACCCCTGCACTACGGGACCCTCCTGGGCAGCAGAGCTTGTCTCCACATGGCAGCAGCTGTCTGGGGCAGTTGGTTTCCTCTATGCTGTGCTGCACACTGCCAATACATTTTCAGTACCCCTCTGCCAAGGCAATGCTGTGGACCAGTTCTTCTGCGAAATCCCCCAGATCCTCAAGCTCGCCTGCTCAGATGCCTACCTCAGGGAAGTTGGGGTACTTGTAGTTAGTGTCTCTTTTGGATTTGGGTGTTTTGTTTTCATTGTGCTGTCCTATGTGCAGATCTTCAGGGCTGTGCTGAGGATCCCCTCTGAGCAGGGACAGCACAAAGCCTTTTCCACCTGCCTCCCTCACCTGGCTGTGGTCTCCTTGTTTGTAAGCACTGTCATGATTGCCTACCTGAAGCCTCCCTCCATCTCCTCCCCATCCCTGGACCTGCTGGTGGCAGTTCTGTACTCAGTGGTGCCTCCAGCCGTGAACCCCCTCATCTACAGCATGAGAAACCAGGAGATCAAGGATGCCCTGAGAAAAATAATGACTGGATGCTTTCAGAAGCAATAAAGTTCCTGTTATCTTTTGCATACTACTCATATCTCATTACAGGCGCAGCCTGTCTTCTGGTGGTTATTTTAGGGTGATTTTGGGTTTTGAGTGTGGTTTTTGATTGCTCGTATTGCTTTGTTTTACTTATCTGAATTCTTTCCACAAAGAAATGTCTTTATTCCTCTGGTTTCTAATTCACACTCTCTCCAGCTTTTGTGTGCCCCGCAGGCTGTGCAAATGAGGAGCCATAACCTCTGTGTGTTTATCCAAAATAAAGGGCCCTGCAGTGACTTGTTTTTCTGAGATCCTTCCTCCAAGACCTTCTCTGCAGCTGCAGGGAGCAGTGCCTGTGTGCAGAGGGGAAGAAGAAAAGAGTCCCGGCACAGCAGCACTGCCAGGGAGCACCAGCGCTTGGTCTTTCCCAAGCTGCTCTCTTCCCAGTTCCATGCTTTCCTTCTGAACCCTTGTGTTGGTGGAAGGCCTGAGTGCTCTTCAAGCATGGTTGGAGTCCTGCTGTGTGGCAGGGCTGTGGCCGCAGGCAAGGGCAGGCAGTGGGCACTTGTGTGACAGAGCTGGCCTCCATTGCAGCATTTCCATCATACAAGGGGATCTCCTCAGGCCTTGTGCCACAGATGCCCCCCACCTCTGGGGCTCACCCCTCTCCACTCCCGAGGAGCTTCTGTGCCCTTCAGAGGGTGTGGGGCTGTGGGGTGAGTGCCCAGAGCTCTGCAGCACCCTGTGGTGGGCACTGCTGTGGGGCCATGCCAGAGTGGGCTGCACTGGGGAGAGGGCAGGGGAGGTGGAGAGAGGTCGGGCGTGGTGGAAGAGTTTAGGGGGAGCTGTGCTGTGCTGGAAAGTGCCCAGGAGAGAAAATCATCAGGGCACGGACTCACAGCGGGGTTTTGTCGTTCAGAGCCAGGGCTTGTGGCAAGCATGGAAGACATGCAGGTGTAGGGGAGAGGAGGAGTTTGGTCTGTGCCCTTGGTGCTGTGGATAGACTGCGAAGGTGGCTCACGGCCTTTGTCACCCCCAGCATCTCTCATTGGCCATTTCCAGCACTTGCTGGTCACTCCAGGTTTATGGGTGAGTTTTGCTGAGGTCACCTCTATCTTCCTGGTTGTCCAAAGGCTGGTTTGGGGGAACAGACAGCCCTGCCCAGCTTCTCTCCTTCCCCAGACCCTGGCAGACCCTGGAGCAGAGCTGTCTGCAAAACCCCATGTGGGACAAGGCTGGGGCAGGGGAGGGGTCGGGTGCTGGGGAAGCTGCAAATGTAGAAGGGTCATGGGCGAACTCTGATCTGAAGACCATCATTGAGATCACAATGGGGGGAAGGTCCCCAACCCTGACTCTTCCCTTTCCCATGCTGTGCCTGCAGAGTGGGACCGTGTATGGTCAGTGGGGCTGGGCCAGCACAGGGACAGGGCGCTGACAGGGGCCATGAAGCAGCTGCCAGGAGGTGCCATCATGGACACTTGTTCTAAGAACTGTATACCAGAGGCTAATCACTGAGAACTCATAGCTATTTTTGTCATGTAAAAAGAAAAATTAAATAGCCTTAGTTCATCATCAAGAATACAAAGGAGTTCCCTTTCAGCACAGCACTGTCCTCTTACTGCTAGTAGTGATAGTTCCACTAATTCCAAAACATTCTTGAGAGCTTCTATATTTTTCCTTGGCTCCAAGCCTCAGGCTGCTCAGACACGGAAAGTACTACCTCAAATCTCTGCAAACCAAATCTCTCCCACCTTCTCTCATCCACGTTCTTTTACCCCAGGACACTTCTCCCCATCATCTTAGCACACTGCCTGGTCTCTTTTTTATCTGGGTGAAGTCAGGGTGCTCCCTCGCAAAGCCGTCCCTACAAAAGTCTTCTCTACCTGCTGATACCACTTATATCACCTCACACTATATACAGCTCCATCTTCCTTCAGCAGAGCTCCATGGGATGGACAGTTTTCCTGTTCCTTTCATGAGAAAAGGTGACAAACAGGAAAGACTCCTTGCCAGGAAGCCAGAGCCTTGGGTGTTGCTCAGCTGCTTCTTACTGGCACTTCACTCAGACTCTGTTGTTGTGGCTTTGGTGCTTTTCTGTGGCTACTCTTTCTGCAGAGATCTTAAAAAGACAATGATTTCATAAAAGATGGTCATAAAGGCCCTGTTGTAGACAACAACGTTTGCCATGAGTTCTGGAGAGAGCCAGGAAGATAGTTAATAAGCACCAGGAATATGCAGGAATCTCAAGGCCTCTTCTGAAGAGTGAGTGGCTCTGAGCAGCAGTGATTGGCCGTGTGTAGGGCTCAGAGAGAGGGTTGAGGGATGTCAGTGAGAAACAAGGAGGTGGCTGATGGCTTTAGCTAATCCTGAAACCCTCTCTGAGGCCAGAAATGGAAAGCAGTGGATGTCTGTGGATGGGGAAGAGGAGGAGGTGTGTCCTGGGAAGATGTCAGGAAGGAAGACCCCTCTTCTGCAAGTCAGGGATGAAAGAGATTTTTCTATGATAATGTGCATGCCTAGAAAATGGAGAAGGCCCGCTGCTGAGGGTGGCTATCATGCCAAATGAGCTGATCTTGTTCTTTTCCTGCTTCACTTCCCCTACTTGGATGGATCTCAGGAAACATCTATGAGTGTGGAGGATGCACAGACCTCCTGGGGTGAAGTTTCATCACTGTGGGGGAAGAGGGAAGGGTTTGTGAGACATGTGGTAGCGCAGGGAGAGAACCGTGCACGTAAGAATTCAAGCGAGCCTGGGGCTAGAGGAGCACATCTTGGGTGCTAGAGGAACATAAACAAGGCTTTGAAAGAAGCCAGATGGGTTTTGGGGAACTCAGAGACATTGTCTAAGCCTCAGAAAACTACAGCTTTATGTTTGAAGAACAGTGAGGACAGAGAGTTATCAGTAAACCTTGGGATATCCTGGGGTCAGAGTGAGTTGGGGAAGCTGGGTAGAGAGTTAAAATCTGCAGAGAAACAATCACTGACATAGGACAGTATAGGACAGCCTGTGGTGGGGAAAGGCAAGGGCTTTGGTAGGGCTGGGACCCAGAACTGAGGTCCTTGTTCTCTTGGCTAGGGCTGTTGTCTTGTGGGCTGAGTGGTCTCCATGTATGTCAGCACTGGCATGATTGCCTATCTGAAGCCCCCTCCATACCTGCTCCCCATCCCTGGATCTGGTGGTGGCAGTGCTGTGCTCGCCAGTGCCTCCAGTTGTGAACCCTCTCATCTATAGCATGAGGAACAGGGAGCTCAAAAATGCCCTGAGGAATGTGATTTCATGGGCATTTTTCAATACCAGTAAACTTCCAGTCTTTTTCCACAAGTGACTCCCATAGTAGGCCCATGCTTTGTTTTATTATTGTTGTTCTTATTGCTATTTGCTATTTGCTATTGCTATTTCATGTTCGTAGACCAATACTTGGACTTCCCGTACTTCATGTGAAGCATGAACCTCCTCTGTCTCACCTGGAGGACCATATAAAAATGTGTCTTTGTAACACTGGGTCCAAGCTGACTCCCTCATAGCATCTCTGTAATAAAAAGGGATCTTCCCTGTGCACTGCCTGATGGTAGGGCTGTTTTGCCAAGCCTCGTGTCAGGAACAGGCTCGAGATACTGCACCTCCAAAAGGCCTATTGATCCATGGTTTCAAGGGCAAAAAGCTCACTGTCATCTTGTGACCTGCTAGAGGGGTGGATTTAGGACTCACCTGTTTGTTGGTGCCTGGTGACAGTGGAGATGATGAATGGTCACTGAGATACAAACCCAGTCCTTTCCCACATGTGAGAGGGCAGAAGCTGTCTTCCAGGAGGGGAATCTGTAGCTGCCTGGATATCCCAGGGGATCTCCATGGGCAGCATGTGCCTGGGGTGTGACCGGAGCTCCACAAAGTGAGAGATTGCCCAGGTGGCATCACGCAAAAGTGTTAATTCCAGGTATTCACAGGGAAAGGAGGACTCAGCAATCACAGGACAGGCAGCGGGAACCCAGCTGGCACAGGGAAAGGGGGCTGGAGAGATGCAAGAGCTGGCTGAGGAGCTCCAGGGCCAGGACTGTCATGCTGCCCTGGGGCGTGGGGCTGGTGGGGGCAGAGAAGGGGCAAATGCAGTCAGTGTTGGGGATCACCTATTGTATGAACACAGAAGAGCCAGAGAGTGAGTGGCCATACAGCCCAACCCTGAGGAAGGACCTTTGCTGCATGGTCACCCCTGTCTTCCTCCAGGTCTCTAGGACACCCAGCTCTACTGCCATGACTAATACAAAGGGAACCAGTTTCCTACCAACACTCATTACACATCAAGTCCCATAGCTCTTGCCACAGCCAGACTCTCAGCCAAGCCCATTCTCAGACACCTCCAGCTAGATCAGGTGCTTGTCTCGACAGATTTTGAAAATCTCCACTGACAGAGGTCTCACCAACTGGCCTGGGTCCTTGCTCCAGTGTTTGGCTCTGAGGGATTTTTCCAAACCCTGGCTTCCAAACCCTGGAGCATGATGTGCTCCAGGCCCCAACCATCCTTCTGGCCTCTGCAATTTTCTCTCCAGTCTGTCAGGGTCTTCCTTGTGCTGGTGAGCCCCATACCAGACACAGCAGTCCTGAGGTGGTCGTCCTGTAGTGGGTTAGCCTTGCCCAACACCCAGACGCCCACCCAGCTGCCCAGTCACACCTCCAACTCAAAAGGACAAAGGCAGAAAATAAGATGCAATAGCTCATGGGTCACGGTAAAGACGGGGAGCTCACTTACTAATTACTGTCACAGGCAAAGAAGAGTTGACTTGGGGAAGATCAATTTAATTTATGCCAAGTAAAAAAGGTTTGGATTGTGAGAAACAATGACAAAATTGTTAAAGTCCATTGCCCTCACACTTTCCCCCAGGCTCAAATTACTCCCTTGCTCCAAATTCTTCTACTCATCGCAACCCCAAGAGGAGCATGGGGGATGGTGAAGAGGGGGTTAACAGTCAGTACAGAACAACTCTGCCGCTCCTTCCTCCTCACACTTCTCCCCTGTTCCAGCTTGGCTCTCCTCCATGGGATCCCACAATATTTGTGGTCAAGGCTATGTGGTGGTCATTTCTTTCTGTCTTACCTTTCTCCTTTATACTCATAGGATCACAGACATGTCGAGATTGGAAGGGACCTCTGGAGACCATCCAGTTCAACCCCTCAGCTGAGGAAGGTCAGCTGGACTATGTTGCTCAGCACCTTATCTAGGTGAGTATGGAATAACTCCATGGAGGGAGACTCCACAACCTCTCTGGCCAGCCTGTTCCAGTGTTTAACCACCCACAGAGTCAAACAGTGTTTTCTTGCGTTCAGACGGAATTTCATACCCATTAATAAGATCCCCCTCAGCCTTTTCTTCTCCAGGCTGAACAGTCCCACATCTCTCAGCCTTTCCTCCTAGGAAAGATGCTCCACTCCTGTAAACCAGCTTTGTGGCCCTTTGCTGCACTTGCTTTAGTAGGTCAACAAGTACGATGCACTGGGCAGCCCAGCACTTGACACAGCACTCCAGCTGTGGCCTCAGCAGTGCTGAGGAGAGGGGAAGGATCACCTCCCTCCCTCTGCCAGCAATGCTTCTCCTAATGCAGCCCAGGAGGCTGTTGGCCTTTGCCATGAGGGGGCATTGCTCGCTCATGCTCAGCTGCTTGTCCTCTGGGACCTCAAGGTCCTTCTGTGTGGAGCTGCTATCTAGCTGGTCGACCCCCAGCATGATGTCCACAGTGTGGTTGGATCACAGGCTATCCTCCCCGAGGGACTTGTCCTTCTTGAAGATGACCTTCACCTCTGGCACAGGTCCCACAGTGCTGCAGAGTCACCTGGGACAGCAAACCCCTCTCCTGCCAGGGCTGCACAGCCCAGGCCTGTTCCTCTGGCCTTGGGGACTGCAGCTTTTGCTCTTTGTGGGAACCTCATTCATCATGATGTTGCCACCTGCTATCTACTCCAGCATGCCTCTGCTGAGAAGCAAAGCCTTCCTAGACAAGAGCTCCCATCACTTGGCAGAAGGTTTCCTTGTTACAAGTCTGCCCTTGGCCCTGGTGCCACATCTGAGGTGCTGCACTCCTAAAGGGCATCAAAGCCCACCACCTGGGCCGTGGACAGCAGGAGCGCTGCGTACCATGACAGAGCTGTGACATGAGTGGAATAAGAGCTGAGGTGAGGAAGGACAGCTCCCACGGGTTATTTGGTGAATGGAGACACAACATGTTTAGGAGAGACCGACAGAGGAGATGAGAAGCGGGGGATGCCTTGTGTGATGTCAGGGCAGCTCAGATGTATATGGACATTCTCTATGGGACAGGCAACAGATTAGGTGGGAGCTTCTGTGTGGGTCAGCTTCTGAATAAAAAAAAGGCCATCCAGTCTGATGGTCACCTGGACCTGGAACTCCCAGAAGAGGAAGAGCTGGTCAGGGATGTGAAGGCCAGTGTCAGCCTTGGCCATAGTGACCATGAAATTGGGGTCTCCCAGATCCCCAGGGATGGGAAGAAGGAGAGTAGCAGAGAGCAGACCCTGCACATCAGGGAATGAGAATTTGGCCTATTGAGGGCACTGGCAGGTGGGGTCTAAGATGGCAGTGTCAGGGCCCTGGGCAGCATCACCTGCGGCTTCCACCCACACCTCTGTCCATGGGCCCAGGAGACCATTGAAGCCTAGGCCCGAGTTTCAGCCCCAGCTGGATCTATGCTGTAGGGCTACTGGTCTCCAGACACAGCCATAGACACAGCCTTGCCTGTCCATGGACCTTCTTGATTCGGACTTGCAGGCTCACTTCCCACCTTGACTCTTTATGGGTTGTACAATGGAAGGACTCTGTGGCCCTCCAAGTGCCAGACCCCAGCTGATTCATGGAGGCCTAGGGCCTTTCTGCTTCCTTCCTTCCTGTCATCCCTTGGTCAGGTTTTGGGAGGAGAGGAAGGAAAAGCAGGGGTGGTTTCCAGGTGCCAATGATTGAACTGGGGGAGCAGAGCCATCACATGTGAAATGATCTAAAGGCTACACCAGTTCAAAACTCCTATCTTCTGCTGTTATTTCAGAGACCTTAAATCTTCAGCAGGAACCTGGAAGCTCTGAGTTCCTTCCATCTCCCTCTCTTGTAGCAATTAAGCTGATAGGGCCCCAGTCACAGGCTTGCTTTCATTTCTGTTTGCAGCCTAAAGCACCCCATTGGTCTGCAGGTATGCCAGGAAACTTGCAGAAGGAACCCACTCCTCTGGACAAGAAGGTGGATGTTCCCAGGAATGTCTAGGAGGCGTGGCATACCCATAGCTGTGTTCAGGGAGGTGTGTTCAGAGAAGACCTTGACGCTGTGCAAACAGTATTCAGCAACAGCTAAAACACTGGTGTGTTATCAACGCTGTTTTAGGCACCCATGGAAAACATAACACCATAGGGGCTGCTACGAAGAAAGTGAACCCCACCCCAGCCAGACCCGGGACACTTGAACCAGGGTCCCAAAAAGGGACACAGTAGCATACAGGTGGTTTGACAAGTGATGGGCAGGGGAGACAATATTTTCCCTCACTCTTTTGGCGAGGCTGCTCTTTCTACTCTCCAGGACACTGCTGGCCACCTCTGCTACCAGGTAGCCCTGGATCATGTGGATCACTGCTGGATCGTGTTTTGCCTTCTGTCCCCCCCCCACCACCAGAGCTGTTTCTTCAAAGATGCTCTCTGGCCAGGCAGTCCCCTTCCCCTGCCACTGCAGGCTGTTAGACTGTCCCAGGCACAGGATCTGGCCTTTGTCTTTCTTGTATCTCACAACGTTCCTGACAGGACAGTCCTTCTGCCTGTTAGGTTCCCCTGAATGGCATCCCAAGGCACAGGAATGGTCCTCCCAATATAGTGCCATCAACAAATGTGGTGAGAGTTGCCTCCTCTGGGTCATGGATACAGGTGTAAAACTGCACAGTGCCCCGGAGAGTCCCCTGTGAAGCCCCACAATGCCCCAATATGTCCCACTGGCCTCCAGGTAGGGTATGGCCCCTTCACCACTGCTCTCAGCCTCATCATCCAACTGGTGTTTTGCCCATCTCTTTGTCTATCCATCCAGACCGTAATGTCCTAACTTGAGCAGAAGAATATTGAGGGAGACTGTGCCAAAAGTCTTGCTGAAGTGGAGGTAAGCAACATCCACTGTGCTCCCCTCGTGCACAAAGGCACTTCCTTCATCATGATGGCAATCAGGTTGGCAAGGCATGATTTACCCTTGGGAAGTCCATGCTGATGTTCTCCTTTTTTAGGTGCCCAGAAATGTCACCCATGAGGAGTCATTCAATGGCACGCTCCTCATCAAAGTGACCTTGTACAGCCTGTGGTTCCCTGGGTTGCACTTCTGGCCTCTTTAGGAGATGGGCGCAACTTTGGTTTGTCTTCACTCTCAAGAGACCCCTACCAATTCCATGACCTTTTACAGAGGACATTCCAAAGAAATATCAGTCTTTCCCTGTAACTTCGTTACCACTCTTCTGCCTGTCCTACGGTGTATTTAGTTGCTCTAGTCTTTCATGTAGTTACACCTGTCCTGACAAAATGACCATTTGTGAAAGTCATCTTTTCAGATGCAGACTGCCTGGGCAAAGGCCCTTTCCATTATGCTCCACTTCTCTCCTTCCCTTGCTCTTTGTTCATCAAGATACCTCTCCCCTATGCAGCTGCTTTGAGCTTCAGGGAGTTACAAGCTTGCCTGTCTTCCAGTAGTCTAATTGTCTCTTTAGCCAATTCTTTAATTGTGATTATATCTAACTTTTTTGTATCCATCACAAACACTTCTCATAAGATTATCCCTTGTAGAAAGGCAGCCTCATTAGGGGCAGCTTGTACTTCACAAGTGGTTGAGGAGTGTGACTTATTGTTTATGAAACTTCTTCATGATTTTCTTTGCTTTGCTTGCAAATAGGAAAAATTCTTCTGGGCCTGTGTGTAGCCAGTTCTCTAAGGAGAGCAGGGGGGAGATGATGCAATGGAGCTGCAACATCCAGCTGTAGAGATCAGTGGAGAAGTCTGAGGCAAGGAACAGAGATGTAAGCCCCAGGTGGCCAATGTCAGAAGTGGTGAGGTTTGAGAGGTGAGGAGCAAGGTTGTCCATACAGCGTCAGACCTCAAGGGACTGCTTTTCCTAGCTGTCCAGACCTCCCGAGGAGACACTCTGGATCTTTATCACTTGGAGAATGCTTCTATCACCTCTTCTCTAAACTGAAGAGTAAGAAAAACTACCCTTTAAAAGAAAAAAATCATGGGTATAGGTGCAGTTTGAAATCTTCCTCCTTAACTACACTATGAAATTTTTCTAATTAGCTGTACAAGTCTTGAAGACTTGAAGAAAATTGCAGGAAGACACAAGGCTCGTTAGGGCTTTCTGTATTTTAATGAGCCCCATGCTGTATTTGAGGCTGAGTCCATGAATTTCAGCTACTGAGAGCAGACTGAAAGAAACTTCTCAAGAAGTCCAAGTCAAAGCCAGAAGCAAAGTACCTTGAAGCATTAATGGGCCCCACTGAGGGCCATTACTGACAAAGCCTGCCCAGGGACTCGTTAGAGCAGATGATTGGAGGCTGTGATTGCAGGTAGG
Organism: Necrosyrtes monachus; assembly: GCA_037953605.1. NCBI lineage: Eukaryota > Metazoa > Chordata > Aves > Accipitriformes > Accipitridae > Necrosyrtes > Necrosyrtes monachus. The sequence goes on from JAZGTQ010000363.1 coordinate 52,333, forward strand.
CAAAAGCACTGTGAAGGTGGCTATAAAGCTGAGAAAATATTTGGTTTGTTTTATGAAGCAGAAAGGCCAAGCCCTGATCTCCAGGCCTTGGGAAGACAGATTCTGTCCCTCACATGTGAGTCAGGGCTCTTCCTGGGGGCAGCGAGATGTGAGGGTGAGCAATGCCAAGTGTAGGAAAACTGTACAGTGCATCCTGGTTTCCCCAAACAGGGGTGAGGAAGAAACTAAGTCCAGAGCCTCAAAACAAGTTTTGCCTGGTAGGCCTCAGTGGCAGAAGCTACTGTCAAATCCAAGGTGACAAATCCCTTGGACCTGTTTGGCCTTTCAGCCTTGCCAGAGCACTTGGCCATCTCTACTGCAGGCTGTCATAACCTGTCCCATGCCTTATCTCCTTCCCTTCAGGCTGCTGATGTCCATCTTGCTTTCCCACCTAGCTCTCACCCCAGCATTTCTGTTCCTTCACTGATGTCTCTCCAGCCTGGCTGGATTTTCCTTGAAACACAAGGCCATGGGCTGATCCGGACTCTCTCTGGGTGACCTCTTGCACCACAAGGCTACCCTTTGAGTGACATTTCTTTCTCAACGCATCCAGTCTGAACCTTTCAAGCTGCACTTTGCGCAGGTTTCCTTCTCTTCCCACTACCAAGAAAAGCTCCATCATCTCTGAAGCCACCCTTCATGCAGGTGCACTCTCTTACTATAGTGCCCTGAGCCTCCACTTCAGCAGGCTGAAGAAGCCCAAGTCCCTCAGCCTCTCCAAAGAGGCCCCATCCTGGCAGATGTCCTCTGGGACCACTCCAGTTCTTCCCTGCTCCTCCAGACCGGGGAAGAACCCCACACCCAGACACACTAGTCCAGATGTGGCCACACCAGTGCCAAGGCCAGAGGGATGAGAACACCCTTGCCTGGGTGGCCACGCCTCTCCTAATACAGCCCGGTATGCAGTTGGCCTTATTCACTGTTTGTAGTGTTTGCTCTATCAAATGGCATTTTAACTGATACTGCACCGAGGCTGCATGCCTTTCTTACTGGGGACGTAAGAAACCAGAACCTCCAGGTACAGAACAACCACCAAGTCACGTGCCTGCTGCTGGCTATCAGATTCTCGGGCAGAAGTGATGTCATAGTCGACATGCCAGCCATGTGTCTGCTGATGGCCAATGACCCCAAGAGATTGGAGGTTCCAATGACCTCACACTGGCCTTCATGGCCATGTGCCTCCTACTGGCCTATGAGCTTCTCAGACATAATTGGTGTCGGAGTGATAGCCCAACCCATCAGCCTTCTTGTGGCATGTCAACTGACCAGACAGAAGTAACCTCACCAGGATCTTCCAAGCCACGTGCCTGCTGCTGTCCCGTCATGTACTCAGGCAGAAGAGGTGTGAGAACCCGTATCCGAGCCCTCGTCCTGGACGGGCCTCCCAGGTACTTGGGGAAAGGGATTCTCACAATCAACACGCTTTTGCTGGCCTGTCAGAGACACTGGCAGATGTGAGTGTAAAAGCACATATCCCAGCCATGAGTCAAGGGCTGACCTATCAGCTCCTTCCGAAAGAAGTGACCTCACAGTCCCTTTCCCAGCCATGTTCCTGCTGCTGGCCTATCAACTCCAAGGACAGAAGGGACCTCCCAGCCACCTTCCCAGCCTTGTGCCTCCTGCTGTCCCATGAGATCCTGAGGCACAGCTGACCTCACCATAGCATTCCCACCCATCTCCTCCTTGTGGCCTACGAGCTCATCAGATACAGGTCACCTCACATTCCTCTCCCAATGCCATGCGACTGTTCTGGGACCTCACGATCCCTGCCCCGGTCCCACAGGGCCAGACAGCTTAAGTGAGGTTGAGGAGAGGTGACCGAGATGAGGGCAGTAGAGGGTGGGAAAGAGAGCTTCAGGGATTAGGTGTTCAGGTTGGAGTTTAGGGATTAGAGCTCACCTTTCAGGGTTGGGGATTAGGCAAAGGCTTAGGGAGAGAGTTTGGTGTTCTGCTGAGGTTCCCTGGCTAGTGTTTAAGGTGTGGGCTAGCATGGTGGGTTAGGGTTTTGTTTAGGGCTGGGGTGAGGGCTAGGATTAAGGCCAACATGTTAATACCAGGGGTAGAGGCTAGGGGCTAGGGTGAGCAACCGGTTAAGTGTAAGGGTAAGGGGTTATGGGTTTGGGATTTGGCTTAGGTGTAAGCTTTGAGGTTAGGGATAGCCTAAGGTCAGTTAGGTTAGTAACAGTGGATTACTGTCAGGGGGAGGAGGAGTATTTAGGGGTAGGGTTAGGGCTTCAGGTTACTAGTTAGAGATAGTGTAAGGGCTTAACAGGAATGTTTTCACAGTCAGTGTTTTCACAGCAACGTCCCCTTAACCCATTTTACCTCTTCAAAATCTTTTGTGTCTGTCGGTCAAGGCCCTCTTCCCTCCCCCAAATCTCCCATTTCTTTTGCCCAGGCTCCTCCTGACCTCCCCAAATGTGTCATCTTGTTGAGGGCAGCTTCCTGATGACCTTCATGACCTCCCTGCTGCTGTTGACCAGTGAGACGTGACCTCAGAGCCACCATCCAAGGGGACATACTCTCTGCTGTGCTTGAGAGGCCTCTTCACAGCCTACCCAGCAGCACTGGTGGAACGTGATGCCCTGCACCACCCCAGAGGTTCCTTGCCTGCAAACCCACTCGTAGATCCGAAGGATTCCTGCATCACTTTTCCCACATGGGTGCTTCAGTTACCACAGGGCATCTTGGATGCCATGGCCACCTCTGTGTGGGCAACTGAATCACGTCCAGAATGTGAATTTTAGAAAAATGTTGAAGCCTATGCAGAAAAGGAAATCTATGTAATAGCAGGAAAAGTCTTAATTTCCAGCTTTTAATGATCTGTTATGAAATTTTGCTGATCACGGAGGGATGCTGCTAGTATCTGGCATACTGGTGCAGAGCGGCCGTGTGCATCACAGGGGCATCACGAGGGATGGGAGCTGCCCGGCCCCGTCTCTGCGAGGCCGAAGGAGCAGCCCCTGCAGCCCTGGCTGGAGCAGTCGGGGTAGGGGTGGCTCGGGGGCACCGCAGGGATGTGCCTGGGCACGGCGCCAGGAGGAAACCACAGACTTCCTCCGGAGCGCGGGGAGCGCTGCGAGGCCACGTGGGCTGTGGTTTGTGCACCTGCAGGCTGCAGCTCCCAACTCGCCTGCGGGGAATAACGGCCTCTCGTTGACATGCCGAGAGTCAGGGACACATCTGAGCCTCTGGGCTGCATGTCTGCTGCTGGGCAGGGACAAGTCCCAGCTCCATCTCCGGCTTCTGCAAGGGACCCACCACGGGGCTCTCCGGGGAGGGACGAACGAGCTGGCACTCATGGAATGGAGCTCTTCCCCTGGCCAAGGACCTTTCCCAGCTGCTGCTTCCAGCACAGTGGGGTCTGTAGAAGGGGCGGGGGCTGTTTTCTTTCCATCTTGACACAGAACCTGGTGCAGTCTCAGCTCCATGTTTGCCGCAGCTGAGGGATGGCTGGACACTTGCCTCGGGTTCTTGGATGAAGCCAGTGTAGGAGATGCTCGGTGCTCCCAGTCCCCACAGAAGAGTTCGAGGGGTGGCAGACCCATTTCTCCTCCACACCCAGCTTGTCCCGTGACAATCCCCCAGCGCAGGGACCATGACACCCACAATGGGACTTATATGTCCCTCATATATGGTCATGAAGAGCGCTGGAGAAGTTCATTGGAGGGCTGGGCTGTGCTGGAGGGGAGATAGCTCCCGATAACGTCTAAAAAGGTGCTGCTGCTTTGATTGGCTCCTCCTGCAGCTGGGTCGGCATCTGCAGAGATATATAACCCTCCCATCGCTGTTGTCCCCATGAGTCCCCGGGAGCCGTGACAGGGAGTGGGGTGCAGCAGGGCTGTGCCAGCAGGGCAGGACTCTCAGGATGGGGACAGAGGGACTGGTGTTCCCTCAGGGGCTGTGGCTTCTCCTCTGGGTGCAGATGTGCTGGGGTAAGTGCCGGTTCCCTCATCCCACTTCCTGGGGCCAGTGGGCACCAGTGGGGTCATGGGGATCCCTCCGGGAACACGGTTCCTTTCCAGGCTCCCCTGAGACAAGGGTCAGAAGGTGTTCAAGCCCATGGACCTTCTGCCTTTCCCTGGGCCTGTCTGCATTTATGGCAGCCCATGCCTGGCTGCATTTACAGACACCCCATCCTGGGTTACCCTTTTGGGACCCCTTGTTCCCCGGTGCTGTACCCTTGAGGCTGGTGGTGGCCCAGCGGATGATGGCAGCACTCAGCGATCCCCAGGGCACAGCCAATCTCTAGGGTGCCCTGGAGGGTTTGTGTGCTGCTCGCTGCCCCCAGGCTCCAGGGGAGCCCCGACCCCAGGAAGGCAGTTTGTGCCCCACGGAGAGAAGGGGACGGGGCTGTCTGCACCCACAGGTGGCAGAGAAGTTTCCTTCCTAGGGGCCCTGGCCAAGCACAGGGGCTGGGCTGATGCCAGGGGCAAGGAGGGGACATGCCTTGGGGTTATCCTTGGGGTTGTCTCGGTGCTCCCTGAGGACATGGAAAGCTCGGGGTGTGGTGTGGGTTTGGGTGGTGCCAGGGCAGGTGTTGGGCAGGGGAAGCTGTGGGCCTGGGGGCACGGGGCTGTTCAGGGTGTGCTGGGCTGGGGAGGAGATGGTGCCCTGGGCAGGGCCTGGGGGCACAGTGTGGAGGCGGGCACGGGCATGGGGCTGTTGGAGTGGAAGGAGGTGCCAAGGGCTGTGAGATGGTGAATGGCCCAGCAGGGCTGGCGTTGGGCACCCCCAGCCTGCACAGCCCGTGGGGAGGGGAAGGGCTCCCACAGCGGCCCGGGGACAGCGTGGAAGGGGGAGGGCTCCCATGCCGGTGCCTGTGACTCCGCGTGGGAAGGGGGGCTCCTAGACCTGCAGTCTGGGGCTCGGTGCTCTTCTGACTGGTCCCATGTTGGTGTTTGAAGGAGCTGCGGAGGTGAGGCTGGAGGCTGGCAGCTGGCGCTGTGCTGGAAGAGTGGAGGTGAAACAACAGGGCCAGTGGGGAACCGTGTGTGGTGTTTTCGAGTGGGACATGAATGATGCTGCAGTGGTTTGTAAGCAGCTGGGCTGTGGATCTGCTCTTGAAGCTCACGGGGAAGCACACTTTGGGCCAGGATCTGGCCCCATTTGGATGTTTGCTGTAGAGTGTGATGGCACCGAGTCTGCCCTGTCTGAGTGCACAGACGCAGAATGGACTCGAGAGTACTGTGATCACGGTTGGGATGCTGGAGTGACGTGTTCAGGTAAGGGGCCAGCCCATTCCTTACCTTTGTGGCCAGGATGGGGGAAGGGACCTGGCTGCACCCTCAGGGAACAACGGAGGGGTACTGGAGCAGGTACTGGTGTGGTCAGTCACACTGCCGAGCTGTGACTGTCATTGATGGTTTCCCTGGTCCCTGAGGAAAGCCCCGGGCGAACTCGCCACTGCCTGGCCTGGGATGTGGCTCAGCCCACCCTCCATCGGAGCCTCCGGCTGGGAGATGAATGCCATGCCCTGCTCCTTTGGTTCCCGTCTTTCTCCTCCCATTCAGCCAGGACCTGTCTGGCAGCACTGAGGACCAGGTCTTACCATGGCAGAGGCAGTGAGAGCAGCTCACATGGCCACCCACAGTCCTGAGGAAGGGCCCAAGGTGGCCAGGGACTTTTGGGTTGTGTCCCCTGGCAGACATGAGTCCCTCAAAGCAGAGGGGAGGAGCACTGGGCTTGGGCAGAAGAACAGGGTGGCCCATGGCCACTTTGTTCCTCTTCCAGGCTCACCCCATGAGAGCCAGCCCACAGGGAAACAACCCTGTGCAGGCAGTGCTGACCTGCTGCCCAGCCTCTCCTGCCTACCCCAGCCCCTGGCTGCCCTGTGCCACAGGGGATTTGCCAGCACTTTCTGGTTCTCCTTGGTGCCCGTCCTTGCACTGGGAGCTTGTGTCAGCCCAGGGCTGCTCCTTTGCCCGCTCTCCTGCCCTCTAGCCAGCTGTTGGCTGGGGATGTGCACACCTGGCAGCGTACTCTGGCCCTGGCTGAGGACCCCCTCCCCGGTCAGGCGCTGGAGCCGGGGGCTGGTGAAGACAGCGACAGCAGGTACACCTGCACCGCATCTGTGCCCTGTGCCCTGTCCCACCTAACAGCAGTGCCCCGATGGCCCGAGAACCACCTGGGAATGGGGTGCATTTCCAGTGGCTCCAAGGGGTTCCTGAGCCTGGCTCCAAGCTTGGTGGGGCAGAGCAGGCTGCAGCAGCCACCAGTGCCTCGGCCCACCTCCTTGGGCTCAAGTGCTCTGGGTGCTGCGGTGCCTGGGGCCAGTGCCAGGCAGCCCAGGGTCTGCAGGATGGCACCAGTTTGTATGAGCGGTTCCTGCGGCTGGGGGTTTGGGAGAGGAGGCAGCCCCCGAGAGCTGTGCTAATGCCTGAGGAGCAGCAGGAGGGCTCTGGTGTGTTTGTGCCGTCGGCAGCCAGTGGGAGCTGCTGGGATGGTTGCGGGGCTCTTTGCCTGCAGCCACCTTAGAGATTAGGTGGCCCGTGGTCAGGTAACTAACTGCCAGAGGGCTCTGGGAACTCACAGGGGTCTTTGGTTGCTACAGGATTTGTCCAGCTGGTTGGAGACGGCAGCCCCTGCTCAGGACGAGTGGAGATCCGTGATGGGGACCATTGGAAAACCGTCTGTGACTCAGACTTTGGTCCCAAAGCTGCCACCGTGGTCTGCAGGGAGCTGCAGTGCGGCACAGCCCTGTCTGTTGCTGGGACAGCTCACTTTGGAGAAGGGGATGGTCCCATCTGGGACAGAGAGCTGCTGTGTGTGGGGAATGAATCCCTTCTTGCTTCCTGCCCCAGGGGATCCCCAAGGGACGAGCCCTGCCCCCACGCAAAGGATGCCGGTGTCACCTGCACACGTGAGGACTCAGGGTGGGGTGTTCAACACCGGGGGTGTGGTGAGGACGGGAGAGCAGGGCAAGGACTGTGCTGGAGGGGAGGACAGAAGGGGTGATCATAAAATTATGGCGTGGTTTGGGTTTGAAGGGACCTTTAAAGGTCATCTAGTCCACGTCCACCCCCCCCCCCCCCCGGAATGAGCAGGGACATCTTCAACTAGATCAAGTTGCTCAGAGCCCCATTAGACCTGACCTTGAATGTTTGTCTGCAGCCCTAAAATCGTGCAGAAGGAGGAGAAAGGAAAGGCGTCCATTTGGCCTCTGCTCTACCTCCCAAGGGATCAAATGCACAAGTCTGTCCTTTCTCCCCCTTCTCTGTTCCCAGAGTTCACAGGGTTCAGGCTGGTGAACGGCAGCACGGTGTGTGAGGGGAGGGTGGAGGTCCAGGTGCTGGGGACCTGGGGCAGCCTCTGTGCCTCCCACTGGGATCTCTTGGACGCCCACGTTCTCTGTCGTCACCTTGACTGCGGGTTTGCCGAGTCCATTCCCAGGCCAGGTCATTTTGGGAGAGCCACCCACCCCTTCTGGAGAGACTCATTTCACTGTGACGGGACTGAAGGCCACCTGGGGCAGTGCCCAGTGACTGCTCTGGGGGCCTTGTGCTCCCATGGGAACGATGCTGCTGTCATTTGCTCAGGTGAGTGCTGCTGCTCAGGGAAAATGCTGTGTTAACTCCATTTGCCCCTTGGGTGTGATGACATGGCCATCCAAAGCCGGGGACGCCATGGCAGCATGAGTGTGAATTTCTCCCTGGAGAAACCCTGGCTTCACCAGCAGTGATCTGGAGAGCTTTGTCTGCTCAGACTGACTGCTCTGATGTGGGAGAGCTGAGGACTGAATTGGGAGAGGTGTCTCTGGCCCCTGGGGCAACTGCCCGGCCTGGGCTTCCCTGCTCTCATGCTGCAGGACAGGTCAAGGACAGGGCTGTGGGGCTCTGCTCCATCCCTCTGGCTGCAGACAGCCCTGTCCTAGACCCACAGAGTCCTTCTCAGAGCCCAATCCCACACCCACAGGGGCTGCTCAAGTGCCCCCAGCAGCAGCAGACTTGGGATATGAGCTGCAGAGCAGGGTTGGGCCCTTGCTTCTAGTCGGCGCAAGTCCCAGACTTGTCCTCTTTGATCGGAAAGCCCCCCCTTGCTCTGCTCCCTGCCAGGGACACAGGCTCCCAGTCCATGATCCCCAGGGATGCAGAGGGGCAGAGATGTGCGTGCCGTGCCCCGTGTCTCAATGGTGTCGGTGTCGGCGCTGAGGTTCGGCAAGGCTTTTCCTGGCGCTGCCTGTCCCTGGGCAACCACAATGGCTGCTTCTCCCTCCTGTGGGAGCTGCCCCATCTGCCTCAGCAGGGATGTGTTGAGTGCCTCTACCCCACCAAAAGCAAAGACAGTGTCTTGCCCAGGAAGGCTCAGGGACTGGGAAACAAATCCTGTGGAAACCTGCTCCTGAAGCTCACTGCAGAGGGCTTGGGCCGGGCGGGTGAGCTTCAGGACACCGTGAGGGTCCCAGAGCTTTGAGAGGCACTGCAGGTTTCTGGGTTCTCTGGTGCTGCTGAGGTTTGGGCACGGCTGCTCTCCCCAGGCCCAGCTGACTCCGCGTCCCTGCGGCTGGTGGGTGGAGGGAACCGGTGCGACGGGCGAGTGGAGATCCTCCAGCGTGGGACATGGGGCAGAGTCCTGGATGACCAGTGGGACATGCAGGAGGCCAGCGTGGTGTGCCGGCAGCTGCGGTGCGGAGAGGCAGAGCAAGCCTACAACCCCCCAAAGCCTCAGAGAGGGACGGGTCCCGTGGGGCTGCGAGGGGTCCGGTGCGCGGGGCACGAGGCCAACCTGACCCTCTGCAACACCTCCCTGCCTGCGAGTGCACCGGTGGCAGGGACTGCAGAGGACGTGGGGGTTGTTTGCTGGGGTGAGTGACACTGCAGAGGCCCCCCAGGTGATGGGGTGGGTGGGCACCAGCCCCTGACAGCAGCTGGGGTTTCTTCCCACTGCAGGGAGCCGGCGGGTCCGGCTGGTGAACGGGCCCGGGCGCTGTGCTGGGAGAGTGGAGGTCTACTACCAGGGCAGCTGGGGAACCATCTGCGATGACGGCTGGGACCTGTTTGATGCCACCGTCATTTGCCATCAGCTGGGCTGTGGAGGGGCAGTGGAGGCGGTTGGCTCTGCTCAGTTCGGGAAAGGCTCTGGTCAGATCTGGCTGGATGGTGTGAACTGCTCCGGGGCTGAAGATTCTCTCTGGGACTGCCCAGCAGGGTCCTGGGGGCAGCACGACTGCGGGCACAAAGAGGACGCGGGAGTCATCTGCTCAGGTCTGTGCCGGGAGCTGTGGTGGGAGCCCATTGCCCGGGGAGGCCGAGACGAGGGGAGAGCTGGCAATGGCCGGGGCTGTCCTTGGCTGCCTCTGAGCCCCTGCCCAAGCCCATCCCGCAGACACCCACGCACGCATCCCCTCAGTCCCACTGGGGAGCTCAGCTGTCCCCAAGGGTAAGCAGGGAGGGCAGGGTTTTCTGTCCATCGGGGACTTCTCTCTGCCAGTGGCTGCAAGGGGGACTTGCTGGCCATGCCTTTGCCTGGCTGAGGGTCTGGGGGTGTTAGGGGCATCCCTGCTCCCACAGCCCCAGACCAGCCTGTTCCCCTTTGGGGCCCTTCCTCCCAGAGTTCGTGGCCCTGAGGCTGGAGAACAGCAACAACTGCTCTGGGCGCCTGCAGGTTTTCTATAACGGGACGTGGGGCAGCGTTTGCTCCAACTCCATGACTCGCAAAACGGTGTTGCTGGCATGCAAGGAGCTGGGCTGCGGGGATGAAGGGTCCCTAGAAACACAACGGCCCTTCGGCAGGACGTCTGGCCGCACCTGGCTAGATCACGTGCAGTGTGGGGAGAGGAACAGCTCCTTCTGGCAGTGTCCTTCGGGTCCCTGGGATCCTCAGTCATGCGATGACCTGCAAGATGAGACCCACATCACCTGCAATGGTAATTCCGAGCTACCCAGGCACCAGCACCTCCCCAACTCCTGCTCCTTGCTAGACAGGGTCAAACGCAGAGACAGCCCGTAGGAGCTTTTTCTTTATGTGCCAGACTCTGCTGCTGCTGGTAGCAAAAAATGGGATTTCAGGTCTCAGAGCCCCACACCTTCACCAGCAGTTGCCAGCTGGGCTCGCAGCAGCGCCCAGGGGAGGCAGAGGTGTCTCCAGGCAAGGTCTCAGAAGAGACCAGCCACGGCTCCAAGGACTGTCCCCTCCATGGACATCCTCCTGCTGCTCTGTGAACCAGGGTCCCTTTTGGGGCTGAGCAGTCCGGGTCCCCCACATTGCCATGCGGGTCCCCCGAATGACCAGGGTTCAGTTGCTGCCGTGATCGAGATGGCAGAGGGAGGCACAAGCAGAGATCAGCCCTGCTCTCTTCTGCACCATCACCCGAACCAGCCCTTTCACCACAGTGTTTCCTTCTTCAGGGAGACACCCAGAAATGCCCTCGATCCCGCTGGCTCCGTGCCCCAACTCCACGAGGTGCACAGGTAGGGAGCTGCTCCTCTGTGGATGCTTCTTGTCTGGCAGGGCTCTGCCTGCTGTCTCCGTGCCATGGGAGGTCTTTGCCTTCTCCAGACAGGGAGAAGATTCGTGCCGTGGGAGGTGAGGACGGGTGCTCGGGCAGAGTGGAGGTCTGGCACCATGGCTCTTGGGGGACGGTGTGCGACGACTCCTGGGACATGCGGGATGCTGAGGTGGCGTGCAGGCAGCTGGGCTGTGGCCCCGCGGTGTCTGCCCTGCATGAGGCTGCGTTTGGGGAGGGGATGGGCCCCATCTGGCTGGAGCAGGTGGAGTGCCGTGGGACAGAGCCGTCTCTGCAGGACTGCTGGGCCCGGCCTGGGGACAGCGGTGCCTGCCGGCACAAGGAGGATGCTGCTGTGAACTGCTCAGGTGAGCGGCAGGTCTGGGACCCCTTGCTGGGGTATTGGCAAGGAGCTGGGGAAGAGGTTTTCCCCACTGGGTCCCATCACAGCCCCAGAGCTCCTGAGAGCCAGGCCTTCCCTGCAGAGCGTGGGAGCCTGGTGCCAAGTGGGGAGCAGCCTCTGTGGGGCTGGATGTCCTCCAGCTTCTGCCCGCAGGGCTCTGCATCCCCCAGGGGCATCTCCTGGGCTGCCTGCATCATCCTGCCCAGTACCCAGAGCAGGGCCCTGGGCTCTGTCCCAGCCACCCTGACCAGCCCCACAGGAGGGGCGATTTGGGTGCGATGTGTCAGGGATAGATGTGCGCGAGCACGCGCACACACACACACACACAGTGTTTCAGAGGGGATGCTTCGTGGTACCCTCACACCCACCCTCTCAGCCCAGCTCTCCTTCTCCTCTGCAGCTGCACCCAGGACAGCAGCACCAACCCCCCGAGCAGGTAACCCATCCTCCCCACCAGCACTGGGTCTTCATGGGGCCAGGCTGCGACCCACAGCCAGAAGGAAGGGGTTCCTTGCTGGGGTGTGAAACGCCCCAAAAAGAACCACCGGGGTAGTGGTGTGGGGTTGGGGAGGGCTGTCCCAGTAGGGTGGGAGCTTTCCCATCACTCACACCCTGGGGTCCCTCACCACCTTTTCCATGGGGGTCAGGACCAGTGTGTCCTGGCCCCACACCTCTCCCAGGCCTGGTGCTGCCCGTTCTGTGTTCCTGCCCGTGCAGATCCCACGCGGGGCCGTCCAACCAGCAGTGGGAGAGTCTCATTGCCCGTCATCATCTGCATCGTCCTGGGGGCCCTTCTCTGCCTGCTCCTGGCCCTCCTGGCTGGACAACTGCGAAGCACCAGGGCTGGGCGCAGAGGTGGGTCCTTCCCCTGCGGTACCGGGGGGAGATACCTCCTGGAAGGGCTGCGGGGTGTCATTGAGGGGCACAGGCAGAGCTGGGAGGACAAGGGTGTGTGCTGCCTTCATTCCCATGCACCACCTCATTGACTGCCTGACCGTGGGCCATCAGCAGCAAGGGGTAGAGTCCAGACACGGGGAGGGGGTTAAGGATGGGGCGAGGACAGAAATGGCAGAGCTGGGCTGGGGCAGATGGAAGTAGAGGGGAGACAGAGGACGGTGTCACACTGGAAGCACTGTAGGCAGCTCTGGAGGGGGCTCTGGGGCAGGGGAGATGCCAGAAGGAGTGTGGGACAGCAGGGTCAAGGCCCATGGTTTCAGGCCCCCAGGCTGTTCCACTGTCCAACCCTGACATTCTCCTGGCAGGGCAGGGGCCGTTGCTATGGATCCATGGGTAGAGAGGGGGAGAGGAAAGGTGGGAGCTGCTCCAAGCTCAGCACCAGGGACCTGACCCAGGGGCCAGAGGGGCACAAGGGCTGTCTCTGAGGGGACAGTGCGAGGGTGTCACTGCTCCAGACCATCTCCATGGGGACGTTGCCCTCACTGAGGAGGTGGTAGCGGCAAGCAGACGGCGCAGCGGGGCTGTGCTGTGGCAATAGCCTTTTGCTGGCCCAGGGGACCAAAGCTGGGGGGGCAGAGCGGGATCCTGTCCCCTCTCTGCCTGTCCCTGGGCCAGCCCTGCCACTGTCCGCAGGCTCCAGGAGAGCTTGGGAGCCCTTCCCTGAGGCCGTGTATGAGGAGATCCATTACAGCCCGGCGTGGGAGAAGCAGGCGAGGTTCAGTCGCTCAGGTGGGTGTGGGTCCCTCCCAGGGGGCACATCTGCCAGGCTCTTCCCCCTTGCCCCCCACTCAGGGCTGACCCCCTGCAGTCCTGTGGCCAATGGTCCCTGCAGCGCTGGGGCTGTGGGGTCTGTGGGGAGAGCAGCCAGGTCCTGGGCCCAAGAGAGGAGCTTCCTCCCCACCAGTTCTTCCCATCCAAGTGGGGGACAGCCCCTCTCTGCCTGCCCCCGCACCCTGGGTGACACCTGAGGGCTGAGGGAAGGTGCTGTCCTGGGGTAGCTCTGGGAGCCCCTTTGAGACAGGGTTTGTCCCAGGGTGGCGGGGTGAGTCCTGAGCCCTCCTCCTCACTCAGCCCGGGCTCTGTGGGTCCCCCCTTCTCAGAAGCACTGACCACAATCTGGGTCAGCAGAGCGCACTCCCATAGCACCTGCTGCACCTCTCTCCAGGCTCCTCTTCAGAGGGGTTCCTGACCCATCTGCAGCCCTACCCTGGGGACAGTGAGGAGGAGGATGGTCTGGGGTCATCACCAGGTAATAGGGTGTGGGAAGGAGTGGATGCCTCCTCCCTGCAGACATGTGAAGAACAGCGGTGTCACTGTTGAAGTTGGGGAGGACATGGGGGTCTCCTGTGGTGCTGCCAACAGCACCGTCTGAGCCTCGTGTCCCTGCATATGCTCCCATCCTCTGCTCTGCATGTGTATCTTCTCATTGTCACCAGCTCCCCTCTCCTTGCAGGCATCCCTGTCCTGCCCGGAGGTGACCCAGTGGATGGCTATGATGATGCCAGGGAGGTTTCTGACCCTGGGGAGGATCCTGTGTCTGGGCAGGGAGACTGGGAGATGCCCAGGGCACCAGAGGAGGGAGCAGGGCCCAGGGATGCAGCTGGAGGTGAGAGGGAAAGATAGCGCTGCCAGTTCCTGGGTGCTGGGTGAATCAGTGCTGTACTGAGAGCCCAGCCTCCTGGGGTGAAGGAACGTGACCCAGGAGTTTTTCTTGGGGGTCTGCGGGTGGGAGAGGGAGCGGAACATCTCAGGACTGGTGAGGAGAAGGGAGGAAGGTGACGTAGAGGCCAGGAGGGGCACCCCATGGGGCAAACGTGCAATGGCCTGCCTTGCTGCTTGCAGGGGCAAACTTGCGCTCCCAGGGAAGTGCTGGGGCCCCTGGAGCTGAGGGAGATGCCTGGTCCCTGTCCCCAGAGAGCACAGGCTATGACGATGCTGAAGAGGGGTCTCAGGCACATCCCCCTGAGGACACAAAGGCTGTGCCACGGGAGCTCAGTGCACAACAGTCCCTGATCCCAGAGCCAGGAGAGCCCGTCCCTGCCGTGGGGCTGGGTGCAGCCAGGAGGAAGGAGAGGTCTGTGCAGCTGGGAGAGCCGTGAGCACCAGGGAACCATCTCCCTTTTCCCACGGGCAGCAGAAGCAGCTGGGCATTTCCTCTATTTTTAGGACCCTGTTTTTACGCTGTTCTTATTAAAAGCCTTTGGGGCTTTGAGCCAGAGCTGGTGCTTGCCTGCCCGGGTGTCGGGGTGTCTCCCTGAGGCTGACTGGGGGGGAGCAGAGCACAAAGACGTGGCGGTGGGGAAGGGACACATCTCAGGGGCAGCAGTCTTGGGGTCAGGCTGTGGGGCTGCAAGAGCCCATGGTCCCTGGGGAATATTCCTGCTGACATTTCCATCCTGCCAGCCACAGGCTCCATCCAAATGGTTCTCTGCAAGTTCCCGTGATGCACCCCAGCGGGAGCGCCCATCTCCTCACCCCAGCATTCCATGGTTGTTCTTTTGCCAAGGTCCTGCTTGGGCCACGCTGGTCGAACAGGGCCGAGGCCGTGGCAGAGCTGCTGTGTTGGGGTGGCCCCTGGGCTGTAGCCCCACGGAAGTGAGCCCTAAGTTTGCCGTCATGCCATGAACACCCTGGCCAGCCCCAGGGTGTATCATGGCCCATGGATCACCTCCGACAGTGGTTAGGAGGCAGCTCTGCTCCCCACTGCCCTGACACAGGGTGCTGAGCCACTTGCTGGGGCACACGGGCTGGCATTGCCCCTTTGCTGGCTCTGCCAGGACCCCACTCTCCATGGGCTGTTCCTGCTGCCTTGGGCCCTTGCAGACCCCAGAATTCCTGTCAGCCCTGGGACCTCCTCCCGCTGCACTCCAGCCCCCACCCCTGCCCTCCTGCTCCCCCCCCCCCAGGGGTGTCAGTGTGGATTTGTGTCAGGACAGTACCTGTGTGCAGGGGCAGGGGCGATGGGAGCAGGGTGAATGGGGGGACCTTTCCCTCAACACTCTGGGAGGCAGAGGAGGGAGAGTTCAGGGGGAGGGAGAAAGGATCCTCGAGAGACATGGGCTGCAGCCCAAAGCCATCATCCAGCCCCTGGCCTGGAGAAGGGCCTGTCTGGGAGGATGCTCACGTGGGCGCATTTCCATGGCAGAGGGTATTTTGTGTCCCTCCCCTAAAGCAGGGACTGCTGGCAGCTGAGCTGGGGTCCCTCTCCCTCGGCTGGGGCTTTCATCTGCCCCAGCTCCCATGGGCAGAGACAGCTCTCACGCAGGAGACGGGCAGGGAGAATGGTTTGATGCATGGGCAGGAACCTGGAGCCCAAACTGCCCTCCCTGCTCCCGCTGGTGGTCTCCACACCCCTCCGTCTCTTCCCCAGTGGACTTCTCTGCTGCAGGCTGGAAGGCGCCTTGGGTGTCCTTGGCAGGGCTCCCTGTGGGAAGCAGCCGCAGCTGGGTCACAGTGCAACCAGCAGGATCTGGCCCCAGAGCAGAAGAGGGGAGGAGGCAGCCGTCGCCAACAGCCTCTCCCAGGACAGCATTGCCCATTCCCTGCTGGGAGCTCCTTCACCCCTGGGGTGACCCTGCGGGGTCCAGGGGGAGCCCAGGCTCACACGCTCCTCTGCCCTAGCCTCTAGAGCTTTCCTGCTGGCAGCCCCTGGCCCGGGAGCCAGTCCCTCCATCCCCACCGCGGGCCCATCTCTCCCTGTGGAGATGCAAGACTGGAGCCTGGCCCGGTGGGAGCTTCCCAGGGGAAGGAGGCTGTGTTTGCAGTGCCCATGTGTGTCACCCATCAGCCTGGGAGTCTCACCCTGGGAATGCTGCTCTCCCATGGGCTTTCCACAGCTGTGCTCTGCCCAATGTGGGGCAGCAGCGCAGAGGGTTGGGGTCTCACCGTCACCCCCCTTGGGTAGGTCGTGGGGAGCTGGAAGAGCAAGCGCAGATCTGGGGCACAGTGACGATCCTGCATTGCTCCAGAGAACGGACCCAGCCCGCAAGGCCAGACTGTTCAGGCCCCAAAATGCCATGAACTGGGCTCTTTCTGCTCTGGTGTGCTGCCCCCTCACACACACCTGGGGCCTGTGGCTCATGTCCCCAAGGAAGAGGAGGAGGCAAACACTCTAGCAAAACTTGCTAGAGTAAGGGAGAAATATTACACCTGCGGGAGGGCAGAGCTGGCGGGGAAGTGGCGTGGGACAGACACTGGGCTCTTCTTGCTGGTCCCTGCCTGGGGCGGCTTGAGTCCGCAGGTCAGTCCATACTGGTGCCCACCATCCTGTGTTCAGAAGATACCCCCACACCCCTTCTTCCGTGCTTCACTTTTATACCTTATTTCTCTGAATTTGGGCCCGCCGTTCTCAGCGGCTGGGCACCCTGCAGTGAAAGGCTGT
>JAZGTQ010000639.1:0-32387 GCA_037953605.1 Necrosyrtes monachus
ACCCACAAGAGCAGTGTGTGAATCTGCAGCTGAAACTCCCACCCAAGAGAAACAGACAGCAAAACCAAGATAACAATAGCAATAATACAGACTAGTAGAGAATCAAAAAAGGCAGTGATCGACTGGCTCAGAGCGGCAAAGGCAGAGGCAGCTGAAGTCTCAGGAAAGAGTTACCCATACCCAGCTGTACATGCCACCTCCCAGACACCAATATAGCCAGGCAGTTGTTCTCAGTCCCTGTGCTCTACTTCAGGAGGCTCCTATCAGACTTACTGATCCCTCAGAGTGTCACCTCAGGAGTCTCAGTGACCTGTTCAAGTGTTCAAGCATGACAACAGTTTCTCAATTTCTCCTGAAAATTTCTCAAGAGTAGAAAACTGAAAACACAGACTCAGGAAAGCTCCTTAACTGCCGCACTTCTTCACTGCGACAATGTAGGGAAAACGATGCATCGCCAGGGACTCGCCTTGGGGAGAAAACGGACTAACACAGATACTGTGGATCAAGCGATTTCTCCGTTTATTAGTTGCGCAACACTTGGTTATATAGTGTTTTAGTATCTATTCACGCGTAGGTCATTTGTTGATTGGTTAACATGTGCCGTTCACGCATCTAAACAATAGTCTAATTGGATAATGTCTTCTGATCACGCGAATGATGTCTTCTGCCTGTATTCTGTCTTGCATCCTGCTGTCCGTCACGTACGCCCGACCTTGTGCTACTTTCTGTGCCTGTCTTATCAAACTTGTCCTTGAGCAGTATCTACTTTGTGCTGCCCAGCAAACTTGTCAGCAAACTTGAACAATCGTGTCTTGTGCAGTTTCTTTAACAATTACGCCTTGTACTGTTTCTTCTCCATTCGTTCCTTGTTCCCCTACAATTCCCCCTCCCTAAGCTCAATAGGTGAGTATAAGACATAGGCATGCATGGTTTGTTTAACTACTCTATCTAGCATGTTATTCAAAAGTGCCAAAGCACAGGGAATGATCATGCAGAGGACAGCCAAAACACACAGGCCTCCAAGTATGGAAAAAACCCATTTTTTCAACCAGCCGAACCAATTTCCAGTAATGTCTGAAAATCCTACCATTTTTACAGCATCTCGGAGTTGTCGAATAATCTCGGCTTGGTGTCTGATGGTTTTCAGTGTATCGGTGTTGTTTTTGAAGTCTAAACAACAAAATTCTGGAAAGAGAGTAATGTTTTGTTTACATCCTACCTCAAATTGAGCCAGTAAAAAATCTATGGGTGGAAGCACTGCCTGTAACTGATTTGTGGTCGTTTCCTGAAGCGTTGCCAATTTGTCAATGGCTCGAGCAGTGGCATTTCCTTGTTTTAAAATCAAACAGGCTAAAGCTTGAATGTTCTTTGTGTTTACCCAAGATCCCAATGGAGCGACTGATGAGAGTGTCATATATAAAAAATTAGTGGGTAATTGAACGGTGGGGTCACAAGAGCCGTCCAGTTTCGTCATCAGTACATTTCTTTTTCTCAACGTGTTACGTTGAGTAAGTCTGCTTCTGTGGGTGCCCAGGCTTGCAATTGTCCTATGGAACATAGTCCTCCTCGCAGTCCTGGGGGTATCACCTTGTAGGCTGTTAATCCACAGAGAAGTGTTAAGTTATACGGTAGTTCTAGAGGTATCGAGGCTGTCCCTTTGATTTGATTTAGATAGATGCCACTACTGACACTAGCATTGTCACTGGACGTATTAGTTGCCGTGATGATGAAGTCTGATAGGAGAACGTCTTCACTGGGTGTAGCCAAAGTTTCTTGGTTCGTCTCTCCCACTAGCCAGATCCATGGTACTGTTTCATTTGACCTAAAGGTTCCGCCCAGCTGCCAAGGTTGTGGTGTGATTCCAGGACGTGGTTTTGCTATCTCTAACAGCTTGATGGTACAGTTCATCCCTCGGGTACCTTTCATAGGACCATTTACTTCCGGCTGCGCGGTATCTAGCCAAAGGCCATTGGAGATTCTTTTGCCAAAAGTATTCACAAAGACCGTAAAATTCACTTGTGGCAAGCTAAAATTAACTCGACTAGTCTCAGGGGTCCAGATGTGCCGTATGTGACTTAGATTCGCTGTCAAATTACAGTTTGTCCTGCGATAACCGGATCCCATAGACACATGTGCTGATTGGGTCTGAGAGGGACGTCATCCGGATACACATCTGTCCTCCCATTTCGTCTTGCATCCATTGCCAGAAATTCCGACTGTGTACCTCTGACAGGCATTGCATCATCACACTGATCTGCAACGACACGCAGATACTTTAGTCATTATTGGTTCCTTGTACATCTGGCCGGATCCATTTGGCAGGTACCCATTTGGGTCCACAGTCCGTCTGGACACAGGCGTATCCTCGCCCCCATTGTAGAATGGGTACCGGTCCTTGCCATTCCATCGTGATTGGATCTCGATACCGAACTGGTGCTCCTAGTGCACGGTCAGATAGCGATGTAACAGAAAAATGTCGTTGCGCCACGGTGTGATGCTGAGATGGGTCTGAGTCGCCTCGTGGCATATGATTTAATACCACGCAGGCCTTGGCTAACAGTTCATTTTGGTATCCAACAGGTACTTTCTCCCCCTCCCTAAGACGATCTAGCTGTGTCTTTAGAGCTTGATGGGCTCGCTCAACGATTGCTTGACCTGTAGAGTTGTAGGGTATTCCAGTTATGTGTGTGATGCCCCACTTATTTAAAAATTCACGAAATCGAGAACTAGCATAATTGGGACCATTATCTGTTTTTACCTCCTGAGGAATCCCTAAAATACTGATGGTGTGACAAAGATGTCGTATGGTGGCTGTGGCATTACTTTTAGTTTCGGCAGTAGGGCAAATATAGCCACTGCAAGTATCTATAGTGACGTGTAAATACTTCCGGAGTTTGAAAGGTTCATAGACTGTAATGTCTTGTTGCCAAATTTGATTTGGTCGTAGACCACGGGGGTTAATTCCCCATGTCCAAGAGTTTGTTTGACGACAATGTGGACAGGAAGTAACCACTGCTCGAGCCTCAGAGAGGGGTAATCGGAATTGTTTCGCCAATGCTTTGGCTCCTTGATGAAAAAATTCATGAGAAAGTTTGGCCTGTTGTAAAATGGGAACACCTACTGACTGAATGAGAGTTCCTGCTGCTTTGTCTGCATGAGCATTTCCCTCTGTTAAGGCACCTGGTATCTGTGTATGACTGTTAATATGTGCAAAAAATACAGGTGTTCGTCTTTTTTCTAAAATTGATAACAGCTCTTGAGCAGGTACAGTTCCCCACAGTAAACTTTGTTTACATCGTTGTGTTAAGTTATATACATACTCGCTATCTGTTACAATGTTTAGAGGGGTAGTAGACCAAGTCGTTAAAGCAGTTAACACAGCATGTAGTTCTAAAATTTGAACAGATTCTTGGCCTTTCCAAGTTTTGGTGTGCCATTGATTGTCCAAAAACCAGGCTATAGCTGCCTGTTGAGTCGATCCAGAGGCATCTGTAAACACCGCAAGGCCTTGGAGGGGTTTCTCTGAAATGGGTGTTTGTGGTTTGAAGGTTGATGATAAAAGACTCTTGATGAAAGGGTCACCCCTAGCCGGGATAATTTGTCCCATAAAATTTGCTAAGGCCGCTTGTAAATATATATCAAACATCATTAACTGTTCAAAATTACGGGGACTAACAGAGGTTGAAAGAAATTTAGGATGTCTTCCAGATAACTGCTGCGTTCGCCGTCATCTTCGAGAGATCGCATCTGCCAATGTTGCCGAAAATCGTGGTGCAGATTGTTCTGGATAACTGGTATACAGCCATAGCAAAGGACATACCCGTGAATCAACGAATTGATATATTAGACCGTTCGCTCCTTCTCGTTGCATAGTTATCTGTAATTCTAGTGGGATTTCTGGGGTATAACGGCTGAGACTCTTGTGAGCTAGTTTAGTAGTTACCTGTTGTAACACAGCCTTTTGTGTGTTTGTTAATGTTCGAGGAGCTGCAACATCTGGGGTTCCTGCTAAATCTGCTAACAAGGGTTGTAACTCCTTGTGTGTTATAGGAATAAATTGTCTTAACCACTGTAGGTTACCAACCAATACCTGTAGGTCGTGTAAGGTCGACACTTGATGTTCAATTTGTAATTTTTGAGGCTGGACCGCTCGTTTTTGAATGAGTGTTCCCAAACATTTCACTGGAACAGTTTTTTGTACCTTTTCAGGTGCTATTTCTAGACCATGTTCCTTAAGAGTTTGAACCAAATGTTTCAAGGTGGTGTTAATGTCTCCCTCCCTGCATAGCAAAATATCATCCATATAATGATAAAGAACCCACTTTTGATGTGTATCTCGGAACTGACGCAACGCGCGAGAAACAAACCACTGACACAGAGTTGGGGAATTTTTCATCCCCTGTGGTAACACCGTCCAATGGTACCGCTGCACTGGCTCTTGATTGTTGATCGTCGGGATCGTCATCGCGAACTTGGGTTGATCGTCCGGATGTAGTGGAATGGAAAAGAAACAGTCTTTTATATCAATTACCACAACTGGCCAATCTTGGGGTAACATGGATGGCCAAGGTAAACCTGGTTGTAAAGGCCCCATGTCTTCAAGAACGGCATTAACCGCCCTGAGATCATGTAGAAGACGCCAGGCACCTGACTTCTTTTGAATGACAAAACCAGGGCAATTCCATGGACTGGTGGTTGGGACTAAATGTCCTTTTTCTACCTCACGCTGTACTAGTAACTGTAGCTGGAACAATTTTTCTTGAGGGAGGGGCCACTGGTCAACCCACACCGGTTGTTGAGTTTTCCAATTCATGGCTATGGCTGGAGGGTATTGGCCAGCGGCCCCTACAAAAAATGGGGATCGGTGTTCAACTGCGAGTCAGAAACTATACGCAGCGACAGACCTTGCATAGCATCTCTCCCTAACAGGGGTAAAGGAAGTCCCTTTAAAACAAAAGGTTTGATAACAGTCGATTGGCTCTCTCCTTTTATCTGAATTTGAATTGGCAAAAGGCTTTTTTGGGTGCCGCGACTTCCTCCAACCCCTGTTACTGAGATGCTGGTCTCTTCCAGAGACCATGTCACTGGCCAGGCTTCTTGTGGGATTACTGTAACATCAGCCCCAGAGTCTGAAAGGGCTCTAATTCGACATATGGTCTGTCCCCATCGCTCGCACACTGGTTGCATTGTACATTCAAGAGTAGGTCGTCTTGACATATCTAACACCAAATGGGCCATAGGGGTATCTTCAGGAATATACATTGGTATTTCAGTGAGGGGAACTATAGTGGCTTGTATCGCGTCATTTGTCTCAGTGTACATTCCCGGAATAATATCGACTCCCCATTTGTGAGCCCCATCGCCCACTAAAATTCCACCCGCATTTGTTCCTGCTCCTCTGCCCTTTAATGTTACCGTTGTGGGTTGCTCTACCCACATTCCTGTGATGGTCTTTAAAGCCCATCGCTGGTCATCTCCCAGGGCAGGGGTTTGTCCTTTCGCTGTCCCATCGTCAGTGATTCTCGGCATTCTACTGGATACATGTGGTGGGACGGATTGCTCCCCGGCAGCCCCGCCCGCCCTGTGTTGGGACTGCCTCTGTAGTTTCCCTGATGTTCCCCGCCTCGTTGCATGTGACATTGTCTCGCCAGATGCCCTAATTTCCCACAGCGAAAACATCTCCTGTTTTGATCCGCATTTGGAGTCCTTCCCTGATTGGCTCTAGGTACCGAAGGACACTGACTTCTGACATGACCGCTTCCTCCACAACCAAAGCAGGAGATGTTCTTCCCTGAGTTGTTATTCACACGATTGCGAAGTGCAGCTGTAACTGCTGCAACCACAGGTGCCGCTGCAGTTTGAGCTTCTGCTTCTAACACCCATTTAATCATATCTGCTATTGATGCTTTTGCTGGCAACTGCGATAAAATTTGCCTTGTCTGATCATTTGCTTGTGTGCGAGCCAGTTCTTTCGCAAGAACCGGCTTAACCTCCTCCGGTATGTCTGCCATCTCAACCGCCTTCTGCAAATGCTCTAAAAAATCCTGATATGGTTCGTTAAGTCTCTGAATAACCTTTGTATACGGAACTCTTTTCTTTCCTGGCATCTCCAGGTGAGGTCTCAGAAGAGACCAGACAGGGTTCCGAAGAGCCTCCCCTCCATAGACATGCTCCTGCTGCTCTGTTAAACACAGACCTTTTGGGGCTGAGCAGACCGGGTCCCCCACATTGCCATGCAGGTCCCCTCAATGACCAGGGTTCAGTTGCTGCCGTGATCGAGATGGCAGAGGGAGGCACAAGCAGAAATCAGTCCTGCTCTCTTCTGCACGATCTCCCGAACCAGCCCTTTCACCACAGTGTTTCCTTCTTCAGGGAGACACCCAGAAATACCACTGGCCCTGTGCCCCAACTCCACGAGGTGCACAGGTAGGGAGCTGCTCCTCTGTGGATGCTTCTTGTCTGGCAGGGCTCTGCCTGCTGTCTCCATGCCATGGGAGGTCTTTGCCTTCTCCAGACAGGGAGAAGATTCGTGC
The DNA here is from genome assembly GCA_037953605.1 of Necrosyrtes monachus. Classification (NCBI taxonomy): domain Eukaryota; kingdom Metazoa; phylum Chordata; class Aves; order Accipitriformes; family Accipitridae; genus Necrosyrtes; species Necrosyrtes monachus. Next base: position 6,534 of record JAZGTQ010000639.1, read on the forward strand.
CGTGGGAGGTGAGGACAGGTGCTCGGGCAGAGTGGAGGTCTGGCACCGTGGCTCTTGGGGGACGGTGTGCGACGACTCCTGGGACATGCAGGACACTGAGGTGGCGTGCAGGCAGCTGGGCTGTGGCCCCGCAGTGTCTGCCCTGGATGAGGCTGCGTTTGGGATGGGGATGGGCCCCATCTGGCTGGAGCAGGTGGAGTGCCAGGGGACAGAGCTGTCTCTGCAGGACTGCTGGGCCCGGCCTGGGGATGGCGGTGCCTGCCGGCATAAGGAAGATGCTGCCGTGAACTGCTCAGGTGAGTGGCAGGGCTGGGACCCCTTGCTCAGGGGGAACGCCTTTTGCTGCCTTGGTCCTGGCATGGCCCCTGACCTCCCAAGAGCAAGAACGTTCCTGTGGATTGCAGGACCCTGGTGCCAAGTGGGGAGCAGCCTCAGTGGAACTGGATGTCTTCCAGCCATTGCCCGTGGGGCCCTGCAGCCCCAGGGTTATCCCCTGGGCTGCCTGTGCCATCCTGCCTGCCACCCGGAGCAGAGGCACTGAGCTATATCCCGGCCTCTCTTTCTAGCACTGCAGAAGGGGCAATTTGGGTGGGATGTGTCAGGGACATCCACAGACACACACACGGTGTGTTGGGGAGGAGGCTCCCTGCTACCCACACACCCACCTTCTCAGCCCAGCTCTCCTTTTCCTCCTCTGCAGCTACACCCAGGACAGCAGCATCCCCACCCCAAGCAGGTAACTCATCTTACCCTTGGGGCTGGGTATCCCCAGGGCCAGACTGTGACCCACAGCTGGGTGGAAGGGGCTCCTTGCTGAGGTGTGAAACTCCCAGGAGAAGGCACTGGTCTGGTGGTGAGGGGGCTAGGGAAGGTTGTAATTTACTCATCAGGGTAGAAGCTTCTCCATCGCTCATCCCTGGGGCCCTCCACCCCCTGCTGCCTTGTGTGATGGGGGTCAGGAATGGTGCTTTTTCCACCTCACCCAGGCCTGGTGCTGCCCTTTCCATATTCTTGCCCACACAGATTCCCCCCGGGGCCGTCTGACTGGCAGAGGGAGAGTCTCAGCGCCCGTCATCATCTGCATCATCCTGGGGGCCCTTCTCTGCCTGCTCCTGGCCCTCCTGGCTGGGCAAGCACTAAGCACCAGGGATGGGCGCAGAGGTTGGTCTTTCCACAGTGCTCCCAGGGGGAGATAGCTCCTGGAAGGGCTGCAGGGTGTCAGTGAGGGGCACAGGCAGAGCTGGGGGGATGCGACTGTGTGCTGCCACCTGTCCCATGCACCACCCCATTGAGTGCCTGGCCGTGGGGCACCAGCAGCAAGGGGTGGAGACAGCCCAGAGGTGAGGGGAGGTAGCGATGGGGTGATAGAGAAGTGGCAGAGCAGGGCTGGGGGAGATGTGAGCAGAGAGGACATGGCCAAGGCTGGCAGTGCTCTGGGTAGTGCTGGGGGGGGGGCTCAGGGACAAGGGAGATGATGGAAGGAGCGCAGGGCAGCAGGGTCCATCCCTCTGGTGTCAGGCCCCCAGGCTGTCCCCTCTGCCCAGCTCTGCCCACCCCCTGGCAGGACATGGGCCCTACTCTAGACCCGTGGGGCAGATAGCGGAAAGCTCCAGGTGGAGGAAACATGGGAGCTGCTCCAGGGTCAGACAAGGGGTGCATGACCCTGGGGCCAGAGGGGCATGAGCACTGCCTCCGAAGGGATGATGTGAGGGTGACACTGCCCCAGATAATCTCCACAGCGATGTTGCCCTCACTGGGGATGTGGCAGCTGTGCCTGGACAGTGCAGTGGGGCTGTGCCGTCGGGCCAGTCCTGGGCTGGCCCAAGAAACAGGTTTGGGGCAGTGCAGTGTGATCCCATTGCCCCTCTGCCTGTCCCTCTGCCAGCCCTGCCTCTGTCCCCAGGCGCCAGGAGTGCTCAGGAGCCCTTCCCTGAGGCCCTGTACGAGGAGATGGGTTACAGCCCAGTGTGGGAGAAGCAGGCGAGGTTTGGTCGCTCAGGTGGGTGTGGGTCCTCCCTGGAGGCACGTGTGCAGGAGCCTTTCCCCTGGCCCCAACCCTGGGCTGATTCCCTGAAGCCCCCCAGCCCATGGTCCTTGTGACACTGGGGCCACGTGGTCTGTGGGGAGACCATCCAGGTGCTGGGCCTGGGAGGGGAGCTTTCTCCCAAACAGCTTTGCCTGTCCCAGCTGGACAGCCCCTCTCTTCCTGCCCCTGCACCCCAAGTGACACCCGTGGAGTGAGGGAAGGGGCTGTCCTAGGGCAGCTCTGGGAGCACCTTTGAGACAGGGTTTGTCCCAGAGAGGCAGGGTGAATTCCCAGCCCTCCTCCCCATGCAGCCCCAGCTCTGTGGGTCCCCCTTCCCCAGCAGCACTGACCATGAGCCAGGGCAGTGGGGCTCACTTCATAATACCCACTGTGCGTCTCTGCGGGCTCCTATTCAGAGGAGTCCCTGACCCAGCTGCAGCCCTACCCTGGGGTCAGCGAGGAGGAGGATGGTCCGGGATCAGCACCAGGTAACAGGGGCAGGAAGGTGTTGATCTCACTGAAGACATGTGATGGACAGAGGTGTCACCGCTGGAGATGGGGAGGACCTGGGGGTCTCCTGTGGTGCTGCCAACACCAGTGTCTCAGCCCTGTGTCCCTGCGCATCTTCCCTCTGCTCTGCAGGACGTATGTTCTCACTGTCACCAGCTCCCCTCTCTTTTCAGATGTTCTTGTCCCACCTGGAGGTGACCCAGCAGATGGCTATGATGATGCCAGGGAGGTTTCTGATCCCGCGGAGGATGTTGCCCCTGGGCAGGGAGACAGGGAAATGCCCAGGGAGCCAGAGGAGGGTGCAGAGCCCAGGGATGCACCCGCAGGTGAGAGGGAAATTTAGCACTGCTGGTTCCTGGGGTGCCATCCCTAGTGTCACCCAAGTCACTGCTGTCCTGAGACCCCAGCCTCCTGGGAAGGGGGAACCTGTCCCAGGAGTTTTCCTTGGAGGGACTAGGGGTAGGAGAAGGAGCTGAATGTGCTGAGGAGCAGGGAGGAAGATGATGTACAGACCCCTGGGGCCAACTGCATTGTCCTGCCTTGCTGCTTTGCAGGGGCCAGCCTGCGCTCCTGGAGAAGTGCTGGGGTCCCTGGAGCTGAAGGAGGCATGTGGCCCCTGTCCCTGGGGAGCATGGGCTATGATGATGCTGAAGAGGTGTCTCAGGCACATCCCCCTGAGGACACAACGGCTGTGACACCGGAGCTCTGTGCACAACAGTCCCGGAGCCCCAGGCCAGTGAGACCCCATCCCTGCTGTGCAGCTGGGTGCAGCCAGGAGGGAGGAAAGGTCTGTGGAGCTGGAATAGCTGCGAGCACCAGGGAACCATGTCCCTTGGCCCATGGACAGCAGAAACCACCTGGAGTTTCCTCGATTTGTATTCCCCTTTTTATGCTGTGCATCATCTTTGTTCTTACTAAAAGTCTCTGGGGGCTTTGACCCAGAGCTGGTGCTTGCCTGCCCAAGTGTGAGGGCATCTTCCTGAGGCTGATCAGGAGGAGCAGAGAACAAAGTCATGGAGGTGGGGAAATGGGCATGTCTCAGGGACAGCAGGCTTGGGGTCAGGCTGTGGGGCTGCGAGAGCCCATGGTCCCTAGGGAATAATCCTGCTGACAGAGACATTTCCATCCTGCTGGCCACAGGCATTTTCTAGTCAAAATGGCTCTCTGATAGGTTCCCTGATGCATTGCAGTGGGAGCACCCATTTCCTCGCCCTAGGGTTTCCCAGCTGCTCTTTGCCCCAGGCAGGGCCTGGGCCGTGCTGGTCCCACAGTGCAGAGGCCATGACAGAGCTGCCGCGTCAGGGTAAGCCCTGGGCTGTGGCCCCACAGAAGTGAGCCCTGAGGTGGCCGCAGTGCCCTGAACACCCCAGCCAGCCCCAGGGGGAAACATGGCCCATGGATTACCTCCCACCATGGTTAGGAGGCGGCTCTGCTCCCCACTGCCCCAGCACAGGGTGCAGAGCCACTTTCTGGGACACACAGGGCTGGGATTCCCTCTCCTCATGCTCTGCCAGGAGCCCAGTCTCCATGGGCTGCTCCTGCTGCCTTGGGCCCATGCAGACCCTGAGCACTCTTGTCACAGCTGCTGAGCTGCCTTCTTCCTGAGCAGAGGCTGTGAGGCCCCACAGCAGCCCTGGGACCCCCTCCTCCTGCTCTCCTCCAGCCCCCACCCCTGCCCTCCTGCTGCCTCTCCAGGGATGTCACTTTGGGTTTGTGTCAGGGCGGTACTTGTGTGCAGGTACAGGAAGGATGGGAGCAGGGGGGATGGGGGCACCTTTCCCCCAGCACTGTTGGAGGGCCAGGGGCAGGAGAAAAGATCCCCAGGAGATGTGTGCTGCAGCCAGAAGCCATGGTCCAGTCCCTGGCCTGCAGAAGGGCTCATCTGGGAGGATGCTCACGTGGGCACATTTCCATGGCAGAGGAGATTTTGTGTCCCTCCCCTAAAAGAGGCACTGCAGGGAGCTGAGCCAGGGTTCCTCTCCCTTGGCTGTGGCTTTCACCTGCCCAGCGCCCATGGGCAGAGAAACTTCTTACGTAGCAGCCAGGTGGGGAGAAGGGTTTGACACCTGGGCAGGACCTGGCACCCAAAATGCCCTCCCTGCTCCTGCTGGTGGGTCTCCACACCCCTCCGGCACTTCCCCAAAAGGCCCCTCTGCTGTGGGCTGGAAGGTGCATTGGCTGTGTGTGGCAGGGTTCCCTGTGGGGAGTTGCTGGAGCTCAGTACTGCTGCAAAGCAGCAGGATCTGGCCCTAGAGGAGAAGCGGGGAGGAGGCGGCTGTCACCAACATCCTCTCGCACTTCAGCATTGCCCCATTCCCTGCTGGGAGCTCCTCCAGCCCTGGGGGGATCTGGGAGAAGCCCAGGCACACACATCCCTCTGCCCCCATCCCTGTCCTACCAGCACAGGGTGGACAGAGTCACCAAACACCCCAGGAACAAGAGGTGGGCACCAGCCCCACCAGTCCCACCTCTGCAGGGCTGTGCCTGACCTCGGCAGATCCAGGTTCCCTGAGCTGAGGTTCTGCTCAAGCCAGTGGCGATGGTGGAAGGAAAACTCCAGCTGGGAGTCCCACAGCCCTGCCCATAGCTCATCCAGCCCTGACACCCTTACCTGCTGGCACAGAGTGCTTCCCATGTGGTATGGGATCTCCACCTGGAGTGGCGACAGGACAATCTCAGACCCTTACCCCTGGAAAGCCAGCAGGGCAGTGTGGCTCTGGTTCCAAAGGACACCTGGGCTGGACCAGCACCCTCACACCACATCTGCCAGTGCAGCCAGAAAGGATTCCTTAGCGTGCTGCTGCTGTCTATGCCCTCCCTGAGGTCTCCTCCCAGGCACACTCTGCTGCCAAGCATTGTCCCTGGGTGGTGGGTGGGGTGGCTCTAGGATGCAGGGCAGTGACCTGGGCTCAGGTCCAGCACAGCTGCCTGCTTCTCCTCCAAGAGGGGGCTCAGCAGAGGCAGCACACACAGCCCTCCCACAGCCCTCCCCACCTCACAGCCAAGCCCTGGGTGGGCAGGGCAGGCCCACAGGGCCTGGAGAGGAGCAGTGCCCGAGCTCCAGCCCACACCTGCCTGAGGCTGGGCAGTCAGGGCAAAAGCACCACCCCTGGAGATGCCAGGGATTGAACCCAGGACCTCCCACAGGCGAAGTGGGTGCTCTTCCACTGAGCTCCATCCCCTTGATGCCTGCCAGCAGGAGAGACGCTCTTCTCCCGTAATGTGGCTATGACAAGGGGAGCAGTCTGTGCACCATCGAGAATGACAAAGAGGAGAGAGACAGGGTCTTTGCAGAGACCCCGCAAAGGAGAGATGCCATGTGCTGTGGAGCAGGGAAGGAGGGATGGCTGGAGACCACCCCAAAGAAGCACTGAATGGAGAGTCCTGTCCAGGGGAAGGCTGGGGGCTTGCAGTGCAAGAGGAAGGCTCATTCTAACCTGCAGATCTGCAGCTACAGTGCATGGGCAGTGCTCTGGCAAGAGGTGAAGGAGCCAGGAGGGCCAGGGCAGGCTGGAAGAAGGCAGGCAGGCAGTCTCTGCAAAAATCTACAGGAGCAAATCGTTGCTGAAGCCCGGGGTTGAACCAGGGACCTTTAGATCTTCAGTCTAACGCTCTCCCAGCTGAGCTACTTCAGCCCTGCCCCAGCAGCCCTTGTCCCAGTGCCACCCCTGCCAGGCCACAGGCTGACACACACATGAAGAGAGCTCCTTGGGGACATTCCCAGGGAAAAGCTGTGCCCAGCACCGGGCAGAGGGGACCTGGCCTCTCCCTGCCTCCATGGCCAGGTAGACTCCAGGTGTGGGGTGGGTGCCAGCTTACAGTGGGAGTGCCAAGATATGTGTCGGGCCTCAGTTGCAAAGGTGAGTGGTGAAGGCAAGTGGGCAGGCCAGGCACACGCAGCGGCCAAAGCTGGAGGTGAAACAAGGGTGGGGTTGGTGGATGACCTCTCTCATAGGGAAGAGAGGGCCCAGGGGAGGCAGAGCTTTTGCTGGTGCCTTAGGCTTTTGCTTCCTTCTTGCACAAGCAAGAGTGTTCTGTTCAATGTTTGGAGACCATATTTCGGGGGAGAGAAGGCTTGAAAACCTCCAAGGACTGGGACTGCACAACCTCTCAGGGCAACCTCTTCCAGTGCGTAAGTGACCTTATGGTTATGACCTCAGGGACCTCACCTCCTGCCTGAACATTCTTTCAACTTTTGTCCCTTGCCTCTCATTTTCCCACCATGCACCACGATGAAGAGCCTGGCTCTGTTTTCTTAACTGCCTGATAGGTACTGAAATGCTCCCATGAGGTTTCCCGAAGCCGTCTCATCTCCGTACTGAACAGTGTTTCCTCAGGTGGAAAGTTCTCCAGCCCCGTGCACACCCCCACACCCCTGACTGTATTGGTGCCCCTTCACTGAACTTGCTCCAGTTGATCAATGTCTTTCCTGTGCTGGGGGCAGGAGGCCCCAAACTCAGTGCAGCGCTGTGCACGTGGTCTAGCAAGCAGTGAATGGAGGGGGAGAATCCCTTCCCCTCATCTCCTGGCCATGCTTCTGTTCATACAGGCAGGCTGCTCTTGGCCTTCTTGGTCACAGGGGCTCACTGCTCTCTCATGTGTGGCTTGTTGTCCACCATGACCCCCAGGGCCTTTTCTGCTGAGCTGCACCCTACCCCAGGGCTGTTGCCCAGGGTTAGGGCACCCCAGGGGTAGGGCTTGGCATTTCTTCTCTCTGAAATCTAGAAGGGGTTTTTTGGCCTGCTCTGCTGACATGCAGAACAAACTTTACCACTCGGAGAGTGAGTTATAAAGCAGGCATGTTTATTCCGGCACCGGGGTGCAAGGGGATTTCTCCTCAAAGCTTGCACACTGTCTCAGCAAGCAGCCAGATATTTATTACACCAGGGCATACATATTCATAGGGTTACACAATACAAAATAGTCATATGTATAAGTTGGGGCGGGGTTAGTTCAAAAGCTTGTGTCAGCAGTTCTAAAATGTTTATGTCATCTTGGGCAGGCTCAGGTCTGTCTCTGGTGGTCGTTTACTTCTTCAGGGGTCTTATCTTCCTCTTCTTCTTTGTCCTCTAGTGAACTTTAGTCATTCAGGCATGCTCTCTTCTTACTTGGTGATTTCAGCAGTTTTTAACAAGTCCTAACAAGTTCTGTGGTAAGATTAGCATTACAGTTCCCCTTATCACTCCCTTTGTCTGGCATGTCAGTCCTTGAGGAATACCAGTCCCTCATAAGCTTAACCCTTGACAGACTCCACAGGCGCCAGGCCCCGGCAAGCGAGCCTCAAAAGAACAAACAAGGCCAACAGAATTATTAAACATTGAAGTGGTCAAAAGGCAGATGGTTATTTCCCTGTATCAATTCCCCCCTTTTCTTTCCCCTAAGCAAATTCTTTTGCTTTTTAAAAGTGGTTCGTTATGTTTCCTCATTATATTTACAACAGTTGCCAAATTCATCCCTTTTAGATCCTTTCCCGCATTTCCCGTGTACCTAAAATAAGCATTTGTCCAAGGCCACTCCCAAGCACTTATTAAGTTATGGTTCAGCAGAGTCACAAGAACCCCTATCATCGTTTTTGGATGTGAAGCTTCAATGGTCCCATAGGTGTCGATTTCCATTGTGGCTTAGGGGCTTTCTTCACTCTGGTGTGATGTACCCATGAGGTCTGTTCTTTAATCTTGATCGCTGTATGGGATGTCAGCAGCAGCTGGAAGGGGCCCTCCCACTTTGGTTCCAGAGGTGGATCTGTAAAGGACTTCACGTACACATAATCACCAGGCTTCATATCATGCACCGGTCCATCAAGACCTCGGGCTCTGGTTCCTAAGACCAGTTTCTCTATCTCCCAAAGTTGTTTTTGCAGGCTTATTACATAATCAGATAATGTTTCATCCCCAATCTGAGTTGATATGCCCGCCTGTACGATATAGGGCCTCCCGTACAATATTTCAAAAGGGCTCAACCCTTCTTTACTTCTGGGCTTAGTTCTAATCCTCAGGAGTGCCAAAGATAATGATTGTGGCCAAGATAATCCGGCCTCCTGCCTTAGTTTTACAGTCTGTAACTTAACTAAGTGATTCATCTTTTCCACTTGACCACTCGCTTGTGGCCTATATGAGCTATGTAACTGCCAATCTATTCCCAAGAGTTTACTAACTTGTTGAAGAATTTTTGCACTACAATGTGGTCCTCTACCTGAGGAAATTGTTGCAGGAATCCTGAATTTCGGTAGTATTTCTTGTAGGAGTGCTTTAGTTATCTCCCTAACCTTATTGGTTCAGCAAGGGAATGCTTCTGGCCAGCCTGAAAAGGTGTCCGTTCGAACCAACAGATATCGGAACCCCCCTTTTCTTGGGAGTTCTGAGAAATCAATTTGCCACTGCTGCCCTGGATAGTTTCCTTTCCCTATTTGTCTGGGTTGGGCTTTAGGGCTTACCTTAGGATTATTTTGCAAACATATTTCACACTGCTGTGTCACTTGTTTAACAGTGGTGCAGAGGTTCCGGGCAACTATGCGCTGATTTAAGTATTTATACAATGCCTCAGCTCCCCAGTGGGATTTTCTGTGTTCTGCTATAACTATGGCCCACAATAACGCAAATGGGATTATTATTTTGCCCTGCGGAGTCTTTGCCCACCCACCCTTCTCTATTTTTCTACCTAAGTCTTCAACTAATTTCCGATCCTCTTTGGAATGCCTGGGTTCACAATCAATTTGTATTTTACCCTCTGGGACCAAAGACTGCACCTCTAATTCACCTCTCTCAGCTGCTTTTTTTGGCTTCACGGTCTGCCATAGCATTGCCCAGTTCCTGAGCGATATTTCTTTTCTGATGAGCTTTGCAATGCATGATAGCCACTTTTTCGGGCAGCTGTACTGCTTCCAGGAGCTTAAGAATTTCGTCAGCATGTTTTATATGTTTTCCTTGGGTGGGTAGGAGTCCCCTTTCTTTCCATATGGCTCCATGGGCATGGACTACCCCAAAAGCGTATTTGGAGTCCGTCCAGATATTAATCTTCTTGTCTTTGGCTAGCTCCAACGCTCGGGTTAAAGCTATTATTTCTGCTTTTTGTGCTGAGGTATTTGGGGCAAGGGCTTTGGACTCTATTACCTGATCTGCAGTGGTTACCACATACCCTGCTCTGCGGACGCCTTGTCGAACAAAGCTACTTCCGTCTGTGTACCAGGAATCTTCAGCATCTTCCAGCGGCTCCTCTTTTAGATCTGGTCAGCTGGAATAGACCGCTTCAATTGTTTCCAGGCAGTCATGTGATACCGGTTCTCCCGTGGTTCCGCTGAGGAAAGATGCTGGATTGACAATGTTAGTAACCATTATTTCCACATCATCCCATTCCATATTTAAGGAATCTTTGTGGTGAGAGCCAGTGCCCCCCTTTTACCTCTAATACTGTAGATACAGTATGAGATATCAACACTATAATCCTTTGGCCCAATGTAAATTTACGAGCTTCTTGAATATGTAGCATCAATGCTGCTACTGCCCTTAAGCAGCTAGGCCAACCTTTACTTCATCAAGTTGTTTGGAGAAACACACCGCTGCCCTTCTATATGGTCCCAAGTTTTGGGCTAGGATTCCCAGGGCTATTCCCTGCTTCTCATGGCAGAATAGCCAGAAAGGCTTAGTAATATCTGGTAACCCCAAAGCAGGGGCGTCCATTAATTTCCTTTTCAGTTGCTGGAATGCTCTTTCTGCTTCCCCATTCCAGGTGAGGTCTTTTGGATTAGATTTCAACAGTTCATAGAGTGGCCTCACCAAGAGTCCGTAGTTATGTATCCATAGGTGACACCATCCCGTCATCCCTAAAAACGTGCCGAGTTCTTTAGCTGTCTGTGGTCGAGGAGTCTGACAGATGGCCTCCTTTCTTGCTGTTCCTAGGGTCCTTTGGCCAGCAGTTATCTCGTATCCGAGGTAAGTTACCTGCCGCTGAGCCACTTGGGCTTTCTGTGGAGAGACTCGATAACCATTAAGTCCAAGGAAATTTAACAGACTGATTGTCCATACTATACACAGTTCTTTCGTTTCAGTGGCTATCAATAGATCATCTACATATTGTAATACTACCCCAGTTCCATATGGTCAGCCATATCCAAGCAAAGAAAGAACTGTTCTCTGTTGAGGGCTTTTCAGACATCCTTCATCCCTCTGTCATCTCCACCAGAGGCTATCCTATGGTGTCCCACACCTGCACCTCTGCCTTTATAGGCTGTAGACACAGAATCATGGAATCATACAAACATTTGGTTTGGAAAAGACCCTTCAGATTATCAAGTCCAACTATTAACCTAACAGTACCAAGTCCACCACTAAACCATGTCCCTAAGTGCCACATCTACATGTCCTTGAAATACCTCTAGGGATGGTGACTCAACCACTTCCCTGGGCAGCCTGTTCCAATGCTTAATAACCCTCTCAGTGAAGCAATTTTTCCTAATATCGAATCTGAACCTCCTCTGGCATAACTTGAGGCCATTTGCTCTTGTCCTATCACTTGCTACTTTGGAGAAGAGACTGACATCCACCTCGTTACAACCCAAGCTCTTAGCCTCTTCTCACAGCACATGTGCGCCAGCCCTGACCACCTTAGTGGCCCTCCACTGAACTTTCTCCAGTTTTCCAGTCTCCCTCTGTCATTGTGGGGGGTAAAAAACTAGAGAAGTAATCTGGATGTGGTTTAAAAAGTGCTGAGCAGAGGAGGATAATCCCTTCCACTGACTCTGCTCCTGCTAACACAGCCCGGGATGCAGTTGGCCACCTTTGCTGATGGCTCACGTTTTGCCTAGTGAAACCCAGGGACCACCAGAGCCTTTCCCACAGAGCTGCTTCCCACGCAGGCAGTCCCTGGCCTCTATCATTGCAGGGCCTTTGTCCACCTCAAGGACAGGACTTTAGCTTATGTTCCTACTGGCCCATCCATTGGCCACCGGAAACTGTGCAATGGCAGCCCTGACTTCAGTGTAGTGTCTGCTCTCCTCAATCTGGTGTCATCTACAAATGCTCTGACAAAGTACTCTCTCATCTCCCCTGGGTCGTTATAAACATGTTAAACAGGGCAGATGTCAGCATAGACCCCTGCAGGACCCTACTAGCTAGATGCCTCCAGGCAGAGTACCACGCATGGACCGTGTGCCTCTGAGCCCAACTGTCCAGCTGTTTTTTTAACCGCTTGCTTACCCACCCATGCAGACTGTAATATGCTAATCTGGACACAAGATGGGGAGGATGCTGAATGCCTTTCTGACTTCCAGGTAAAAGAGAGCACTCTCTCCCTCTCTCCAGCAATCTGGTCCTTTCATTATAGAAAGCAAAGAGGATGGCCAGGTACCACCTCCCCTGGGTAAATCCAGGCACCTTCTCTTTCACACACCCAGAAACGGGATCTGAGTGGACACACTCTGGGGGACAGCCTTTAGTTCCCCTGCTCATCCTTTGGGCATTTTTGAAAGGTGCAGGCAACTTTTGGGTGCTGCCAGCCGTCAGATAATTCCCTCAGCCTCCATGACCTTTCAAAGGCAACGGAGAGTGACCTCACTGTGACATTGGCTTGCCCTCTCAGCTCCCTTGGCTGCCGCCTCACCTGTCCCATAGACTGGTAAGGATTGTGTTTGCTCAAGGACCCCTGATTTGATCCACATCCATTGCTGGTTGTTCTCCTCAAGCCAGAGGCCTGGGAGACCTTGCTGGGGAAGACTGAGGCAAAGAGGACATGGAGTAGCTCAGATCTACCTGCACTTGTTGTTACTAAACTCAGCAGTGGCCACACAGTATCTTTGTTTCTCCTTTCACAGTTCCTGAAGCAGTAAACACTCATTATGGTGCCCTCGAATTGCCTTTCAAGTTTAGATTGAATTGTGGTCTGGACTGTTACTGAGCTTGGAGGATGCTGTTCTCGAAGACCAGCTGTACTGAGCTCCAGGCAGCAGCTACATGGGCAGAGAGTGTGAGGGAGCTGCTCCGAGAAATGCCGTGAGAGGGGGGATTTGGGCACCTCCCTGCCATCCCCTGCAGTTCAGACCACTTCCCCAGAGCAAGCCCTTGGACTCCTCTCCCACCCAGCACAGCCTCTGTCCCCAAGGCCACAGGGTCTAGGGCATGAATCACCTCCTCCGCAGCTGGACCTCCAGTCTAGAAGTGCATGCGTCCTACAATCAATACACAACAAACATGCTAAAAGTGAGGTGGAGAGCACAGCTGGGTAAGGAGAAGGCTTCAGCACATGCCTCTCTGCCTTTCTCCCCTTGCTTCATTTTTCCTGAGTGAAGTCATATTACTACTTATTTCCCCACCTGTCTGCTGTATTCTTGATCTCTGGAGTTGGCGTGGGGGTGTGGGTCAGCTTCTATTTGACTCTGGGAGTCCTGCCCCAGAGATGTCCTCATGGAAACGAGGTGTCTAAGCTGTATTATAAATGGTCAGGGAGCATGTCATTCGTTGGTAGGGTTGGGGAATGAGCTGACTTCTTCCTCATTCAGCTCAGAGAGGGAGATTTCTATGAGAAATGGCATGGGGTTGTCCTCGGAGAAGTCTCTCCTAATGTCACTGCCTTTTACTCCTTGAACAGGTGCTCATGCTCAGAGGAAGAAAATGTCCAAGAGCAGCTTTATCACTGAGTTCCTCCTCCTGGCATTTGCAGACAGGCGGGAGCTGCAGCTCTTGCACTTCTGGCTCTTCCTGGGCATCTACCTGGCTGCCCTCCTGGCCAACGGCCTCATCATCACCGCCGTAGCCTGTGACCACCACCTCCACACCCCCATGTACTTCTTTCTCCTTAACCTCTCCCTCCTCAACCTGGGCTCCTTCTCTACCACTCTCCCCAAAGCTATGGCCAATTCCCCTGTGGGACACAAGGGCATACCAAGGGTGTGCTGCCCAGGTCTTTCTTGTTTGTTTGTTTTCTGTGCTACAACAGAGTTTTATCTTCTCACTGTCATGGCCTATGACCGCTACGTTGCTATCTGCAAACCCCTGCACTACGGGACCCTCCTGGGCAGCAGAGCTTGTGCCAACATGGCAGCAGCCACCTGGGGTAGTGGTTTCCTTTATGCTGTGCTGCACACAGCCCATACATTTTCACTACCTCTCTGCCGAGGCAGTGCTCTGGACCAGTTCTTCTGTGAAATCCCCCAGATCCTCAAGCTCTCTTGCTCTTACTTCTGTCTCATGGAAGCTGGGCTTCTCACCTTAGTGCCATTTTTGCTTTTGGATGTTTTGTTTCTATTGTGCTGTCCATTGGTCAGATCTTCAGGGCTGTGCTGAGGATCCCCTCTGAGCAGGGACGGCACAAAGCCTTTTCCATGTGCCTCCCTCATCTTGCTGTGGCCTCCTTGTTTATCAGCACTGTCATGATTGCCTACCTGAAGCCCCCCCTCCATCTCCTCCCCATCCCTGGACCTGCTGGTGTCATTTCTGTACTCGGAGGTGCCTCCAGCAGTGAATCCCCTCATCTACAGCATGAGGAACAAGAAGCTCGAAGATGCCATTAAGAAACTGATTTCATGCTCTTTTTTCAATAGTGAAAAAACTACTACCTCTCTCCACAAATGATTCACAAAGTATCTGATTCCAGAGTGTTTGGGGCTCTTTTTGTTTGTTTGTTTAGGGTGGGATTTTTTGGTTTGTTCTTTTTGTTTGTTTTGTTCTGTTGGTTTTTTTTTAATATCATTATTATTATCATTATGGCTGTTGTTACTGTCATTCGTGGTTATTATGTTAATACACAAATGTTTGGATTTGTGTCACTTCATCGGAGGCATGAACCTACTTTCTCTCACCTGGTTCCCTTATAAAAGTGTCTAACAGTGGCTCAGAGCTGGCCTCTTTCATAGCATCTCCGTAATTATATGGGATCCCCACGGTGCACTGCTTTCAGGCGAGGCTCGTTCCACAAAGAGGCCTGAGGAACTGCATCTCTGAAGTTCCTCTTCCTCCATGTTTTCTGGAGTAAAAAGCTCAGGGTTTGAAGCCTTTTAAAGACATAGGACTGGATTTAGGAGTCACCATTCAGTGTCTGGTGACAGGTAAGGTGATGAGTGTAATTGAGAGATGTACCCAGGGCTTTCCCACAGGTGACGTTGAAGACACCCATCCTCTAGGAGGGGCATCTGGAGCTGCCTGGAGAGCATGGTGATCCTCCAGTGTCAGCATGTTCCTAGGGTTGTGTGGAGATGGAAGTGGTCTTCAAAAGTGGGGTTCAGGACCTAAAGTGCAGGTGTGGTGGGTTGACCCTGACTGGATGCCAGGTGCCCACCAAAGCCGTTCTATCACTCCCCCTCCTCAGCTGGACAGGGGAGAGAAAATATAACAAAGGGCTTGTGTGTCGAGATAAGGACAGGAGAGATCAACTCACCAATTACCGTCACGGGCAAAACCAGACTCAGCTTGGGGAAAATTAACTCAATTTATTACAAATCAACCAGAGTAGGGTAATGAGAAATAAAACCAAATCTCAGAACACCTTCCCTCCACCCCTCCCTTCTTCCCGGGCACAACTTCACTCCAGGATTCTCTACCTACCCTCCCCAGCGGCGCAGGGGGATGGGGACTGAGGTTTATGGTCAGTTCATCACACGTTATTTTCTGCCGCTTCATCCTCCTCAGGGGCAGGACTCGTCACACTCTTCCCCTGCTCCAGCGTGGGGTCCCTCCACAGGAGACAGTCCTCCACAAACTTCTGCAACGTGGGTCCTTCCGACCGCCTGCAGTTCTTCATGAACAGCTCCAGCATGGGTCCTTTCCACGGCGTGCAGTCCTTCAGGAGCACACTGCTCCAGCGTGGGTCCCCCACGGGGTCACAAGTCCTGCCAGAAAACCTGCTCCGTGGGCTCCTCTCTCCACAGATCCACAGGTCCTGCCAGGACCCTGCTCCAGCGCAGGCTTCCCACGGAGTCACAGCATCCTTTGGGAACCCAACTGCTCCAGCATGGGGTCCTCCATGGGCTGCAGGTGGATATCTGCTCCACCGTGGACCTCCATGGGCTGCAGGGGGACAACCTGCCTCACCATGGTCTTCACCACAGGCTGCAGGGGAATCTCTGCTCCGGCGCCTGGAGCATCTCATCCTTCTCCTTCTTCACTGACCTTGGTGTCTGCAGGGTTGTTTCTCTTACATGTTCTCACTCCTCTCTCCGGCTGCCGTTTCTGTCTGTCCCAGCTTTTTTTTTCCTTCTTAAAAATGTTATCACAGAGGTGTTACCACTATCGCTGATTGGCTCGGCCTTGGCTGGCGGTGGGTCCATCTTAGAGCCGGCTGGTATAGGCTCTGTTGGACACAGGGGAAGCTTCCAGCAGCTTTTTACAGAAGCCACCCCTGTAACCCCCCCCCGCTACCAAAACCTTGCCACACAAAGCCAATACAGCAGGGCATGTTCAGACCTCCTCTGGGCACACTTCTGTTCCTCCCCACCTGCCTACAGCAGGAATTCCCATGAAGGCACACACTAGTCCAGGTGTGGCCACACCAATGCTCCCTGGAGAGGGATGAAAACTCCAGATGCCTGGGTGGCCACGCTCATCCTACTACATTCACCTAACCAGCTGGCCTTGTTCACGGTGAGCGCTCACCACTAGCCTGGATGGTGTCCCTTCTAGTGCCCAGGCCATTCTCCTGAGGGTCACTGCTCATCCAATCAGGTTCCTGTTGCCTCTGGTTCATGGGGTTATGCCTCCCCCAATGCAGGACCAGCCACTTCTTGTAAAACTTAAGAGGTTTCTGTTAGCTGAATCCCAGAGTTTGTTTCTCAAGGTCCCCCTGGACTGAAGTGCCATTTGGTCCACTCTTAATGTTTGCATGCAGATGGCTCACCCTGGTTGTGGTGAGCCATCACCACAAGACAACGGCATGAGGAGTTGCAGGGCACTACAATAAAAAGAGTTACTAGTTTTGTACTGTGTGAGAGACTGAAAGAGTTCATGTCTCAAACATTGTGGTGGGGCAAGTTCTGCTTAAAGACAAAGCCTGCACAGCAAGGAACCAAGGTGAAAAGCCCATCAGCTCAGACATCTGCAACAGGAGGGGGAGGGCGTGCTGGAGGGTGCGCAGCTCCCTGTTCTGATAAGCTGTTCTGATACAAAGATCAAACAATGGCCACATCTGCAGGGAAGGAGAAGTTGCTCCACAAATGACCCCCAAGCCCAAAGGCTCACAAACTGTTCATTAACCTGATGAGTTTGGGTGCCTGCCCGAAGGAGGGGCAAGGATGATAAAAGGACACAAACTGAAGCCCTGGGTGCGCAAGCCCACCAGGACTGGACCCCTCGGCTGACTGAACCAACGCTGGACCCAGGACCAGTGAAATCTTTCTCTCTTCCTTTTTCTCTCTCTGTCTTCTTCTCTCTTTCCTTTTCCTTTTCCACAATGCCTACATCTTATGCATTTCAAGACATAAACCATTGACCAAGTCTGAGACTAAGAGTGGATCCAGCTGCCCCTGGGCCCTTCTCTGAGGAGGAGTCTAGAAAGCAAGGGGGTCTGCTCTGAACCTCGTGACTCAACGGGAGGGATCTCCTTATTCCCTGAATTGATCTCTGAAAAGAGGATATGAAACCCTGGGTTACATGGTTTACAGAAGTAGTCTTATGCCAATTCCTGTTGCGAGGAACCCTGCCACCTCCTACCATGCCTCCCCAGTTCAGCTTGCTTCTGTCATGAATAAAATCAT
Source organism: Necrosyrtes monachus (assembly GCA_037953605.1). Classification (NCBI taxonomy): domain Eukaryota; kingdom Metazoa; phylum Chordata; class Aves; order Accipitriformes; family Accipitridae; genus Necrosyrtes; species Necrosyrtes monachus. The sequence continues at coordinate 23,744 of JAZGTQ010000639.1, forward strand.
TAACTGATCCTTTGGTGCCCTTTCACCTTAATTTAGCCCAAGGGAATTTTGACTCCCTGGTCTGTCCAGTCTGCGTCGTGACACAGGGGAACCTGCTGGGAAACAGGCTGAAGGTGTCACTGATGTTCCCTCCCTCAGCTGGGGAGAGACACTTCTTTCCAGAAATAAAATTCTGCTCTCGGAGAAAATGTTACATCTACATGCCAACTTTTTGGTCTTATAATTAGACAGGATACCCTTAGAGTGAAAGGCAGGGATCTCCTTTACTCCTACTGAGGGAAGGGATGCATGGGTCAACGGAGGGGGTCAAGGGATGTCAGGGAGAAACAAGGGGATGGCAGATGATAGCTTTAGCAAATCCTTACAATCATGTCTGAGCCCAGAAATGGAAAGGGTTGCTGTCTGTGTGTGGAGGAGGAAGAAGAGGAAGATTGTCCTGGGAAGATGGCAGGAAGAAAGGCCCTTCCTGTGCAAACAGGGGTGATGATAGAGACTTTTCCATCTGGTGTGCATGGCTCAGCCTGGCAGAAGGGGAATGCCCACTGCTGGGGGTGAATGTGTCTAGTAATGCCCCATGAGGTGACCTCAATCTCCTTTCTTCCTTCACTCCCCACACTTGGATGGACCTCAGGAAAATGTCCATCAGTCTGGAGGATGTGCAAACACCCCAGACTAAGGTCCCATGAGTGCAGGGGAAGCGGAAGGGTTTGTGAGACACAAGGACATGCAGGGAGAGAGCCATGCAGGTGTAGCAGTAAGTGCATTAAAGGCAGGAAGAAGACTTGAAATATTGGGGGGTGTCATGCTGAAGTGAAATAGGTTGAGTTTGTAATTTGAGGCAGCAGAAGAAAAGATGTGCAGTTCAGTGCTGGGATGTGGAGATAAATAGAGGATTCAAGTGAGCCTGGGGGCTGGGACATCTTTAGTGACTGAGGAGCATTAGCAGGGCTCTGGAAGAAGCTGCACAGGTTATCGAGAATGCACAGCCTTTGGCAAAACCTCAGAAAACCACAGCTTTGTGTTTGAAGGAATAGTCAGTGAGGACAGAAAGTCATCCATAAAGCTTGGGACATCATGGGGTCAGAGCGAGGTGAGAAAGCAGGAGTGGTGGTTAAAATCTGCAGCAAAAGAGGCACAGGCATAGAACAGTGTAGGACAGGCTGTGGTGGGGATGGCCCCTTTGCGAGGTCAGGGATCCCCCAGCAGAACTGAAATCCTTGTCCGTTTGCCTCTGGCTGCTGACTCTTCCACTGTAGCCCCTGAGAGGACACCAGTTCCTTACAACCCCAGTGCTTTTTTGCCTCCTCACCCACCTTCCATAGAGCCTGGGAGGAGTCCTGTTGCTGTCCTGCACTTGGCATCACCACACACCCCCACATCTCACTGCTCCCTGGAAGAGTCCTGAGCATGCCATGAGGGAAAGGATCCCCTTTCCTAGGGTATGGGGGGTCAGCGCTTGCACATCCTGCTTGATGAAACACATCAAGGCCGTTCACAGCTGCCTGCATGGTTGATTTTCAACCTCTGACCAGTGCCTCTGCATCCCTGCTTCACCAGCCCCCAGGGACAGTCACATTGTCATCTCATTCCCTCCATTATCGCTTCAACTATGGCCCTCAGTGGGACTAAATAACACCTTCAGAAACTTGGAGAAGTGCTGCTGACTTGTGCTTCTCTAGAGGCCAGTGAAATCTTCTTTCAGGATCTGCAGTTCAGGAACTTGGCACCAGAGGGCTCATTAACATGCCAAATGCCCGAACAAGCCAAGCCTCTGGGCATAACTTTCCTTCCTTCCTCAGTTCTTAGGTGGTGAGTTTGAGAGGTTTCTGGAGTGCAGTCCAAGTGAAAAGTTTTCAGTGCCAAATATCAGTAAGAAACAATTTCGTCTTTTTCCGCCTCTTCTTTTTCTGCTCACACATTAAGGGATACCAGCAGACTCCAACTGATACTGACCCTCAGCATCTCCTAATGGACTCTGAATACGCAGAGAAGCCAAGACCCTGCATGTCAGACACTCTATGGGCAGTCTTTGTCCCTGCCTCCAACCCTACCACCTCTCTCATCAGCCACCTGGGACTTACAGCACCTTTGTTCAGTTCTGAGCTTTCTCCACTACAGTCTGTAGCTGCATGTTTCAGCCCATTGCCACCTGCTTCACTTGGAGAACAGGCTGCACACAGATACAGAAGGATGTTTCTTAACTGCCAAAAACCAAAACCAAAGGAAGGCATGGTTCACTAAAAAATAAACCACGCTACTCTGCTGTATATTAAGTCCACCTTACCTCCTCTGAAGTCCACTTTCCACAGTGGGTGGTCTTAGAGGAATAGAAAACACATATTTGTGTCAAGCACAGATCCCAAGAACCCCAAAAGACCTCCCTGCCCCAGGCTCTGTTTGTCCGTATTCACTCACAGTGAGTCACATGCTGAAGTCAGGAGCTCCCACCATTCACAGAAGGAAGCAAAGAGACAAAGTGAACGAAATGTTATCTTTTGACTAGCCAAATCTGCACTAATCCCAACATATCTGGGTTACAAGATCATCATCAAGTAGACTCTGCAGCATCTAGACCCACTCATTTCTCATTCTTCTCCAGCACTGGACACGTTGAGTGCAATTGTCCAGGCTTGCCTTTCTACTGAAGGGAGAAAAATCAGTTGTGTCAACTGAGATGCTTTGGCCTACCCTGCCTGTCCACCAGCTCCTGCTCCAGAAAGGTTCCTGACAGCCCTGGGTCACATTTCCCAGTGCCATGTGGGGTCGTCAGCTACCCCTGGGAACCTTGGAGGCTGTGGCCATCTCTATGTGGGCAACTGCATCAACCCCTGAAAGAAGATTGAGGCAGAATTTGAAACATGCAGAAAAGATGTTGTGTAATACGTGTGTAAGTATTCTTTTTGACAATCTTGACACTGACCTGTAAATTCTCATTATTTTTTCATAGGCCATGGATATGGACCAGCAAGCTGATGACACATTCTCTCCCTCTATGTCAATACATATTTATACATCCAGTCTCTTTGGAATAGTAACATTTGAGTTTGCTCAAGTAGCCCCTGATTTGATTCCTATCCACCGTTGCCTGTTTTCTGCCGGAGTCCTGCCTTGAGGCACCAAGGCCTGGGAGACCTTGCTGGTGATAAGAGCACATAAAATCTCTCAGATCTATCTATACATACTCTCACTAAACTTAGGAGTGATCCCATATAATCTTTACTTCTTCCTTACCTGTCCCTGAAGTAATAACAGCTCGTTATGGTGCCCTTGAATTTACTTTCAAGTTTCAACTCAGTTTTGATAGAGGTCATTTCCGTGCTTGGAGGATGTTGTCCTTGAAGAGCACTGTATGAAGCTCTGCTGCCTTTCAATGCTGATGACCATGAGACCCCACTAAAACTCCCCAGAAGAGGCCAAAGTCTGGTCCTTTAATGTCTGGCGTCTGCAGTCTTCTATTTTCCTTCCTCACTCCCCTCGGGAGCTGGGACCTCACTATTTCATTTTCATCACAGAAAAGGCTTACACTGACCTTCAGTGCCCTGGCCAGCTCTGCCTTGCTGGCAAGTATCAGATCCGGGTTTGCATTACCCTTGTTGGCCCATCTGGCAGCTGTGTGAAGATGTTCTCCCAAGACACTCCAGAAACTGCCTGGACTCTTTGCATGCTGCTGGGTTCCCCTTCCAGAAAATGCCAGGGTTGTTCAAGTCCCCAGTGAGGTCCAGGCTTCTACATCCAGAGACTTCCCTGGGGTGCTTAGAATAGACCGTGCCCACATCTCCACCCTGACTGTGGGTTCCTCAACTCCAACCACAATGTCACCTTTACTGGCCCCTCCTCTGACCCTCCCTCACAAGGGCTGACCCAACTTCTCACTGTCCCCACTAAGGAGCTCCATACATCCAAGCAACTTCTTCACTTTGAGGGAACCCCACTCCTGATCCTTCCAGGGTCCCTCAGAAGGGATCCTTCCCTCCTGAGCCTGTCTCTCCTGTGAAGCAATACCCATCCATTGCAGCACCCCAAGCTGTGTCACTTGTCCCACCATGCCTTGGCAGTTCCTTTATGGATGTCAAAAAGCACAGGCTCCAGCTCGCCCTTGTTGTGCCCCTGGCTGAGGGCATCAGTGCACATTTGGGCTGTAGCACCTCAGCTGCAACACCAGGCCAGGCTCTGACTTGTCTTAGGGAAGCTGGTCCAAGCGTCTAAGACCCCGTGTGTGCAAAGGCTTGGCTTCAGAGCCATGCCGCAGTGGTTGGCGGATGGAAACATAGAACTGAAACTGGATGCCAAGACAGTGAGCAAACTCTGCTATCCCCAAGGACAGAAAGAAGAAGGGCTGGGAAGGGCAGCCCTGCCAGGGAATGGGGTTTTTGTCAGTGGTGGCTCTGCTGCCCCTGAGGGCCTTTGGTGGAGGTGAAGCTAATCTCTAGGAATGACAAGGTGCTACAGACAAGCCGACTGTCAAAACTGGTGGTTATGTCCTTGACTATGTTTTCAAGAGGGTAAATAAAGGTAGGTGGAGAGGAAAAAACAGAAATCTGAAAGTGTAGGCATTTGCATGGTGACCCCAGTGTGATGTGCTTCCTCTCTAAAGATGGGACAATGAAAAGGTGATTCTTGGACCTCACTCTTTCAGATAGGAGAAATGTCACTGCTGAAAGAAGTATCCCCTCCCCAGCTGAGGGAGGGAACATCAGTGTTTGCTTCAGCCTGTTTCCCAGCAGGTTCCCCTGGAGCCCCAGGGACTCCTGGAGGCAGCCCAGAGGGGGCACAGAAAGTGCTGCCTTGGGCTGGTCCTCTGCTGCTGGGCTGGGCTGGGCTCCTGGGCTGGAGGGAGCTCATGGCAAGCAGGCAGCACTGCAGAGAGACAGCTCTGCCCAGGAGCAGCTCCTCTGCAAAGCGCAGCAGGGCTGAGGGCACTGCCTGCAGGCACCGAGGGGAGAGAAGTGAGGCAGAGAGAGATGTTGAAGGCAGTCTGGGGTGGGAAGACAGAGAAGAGCTGACCTGGAGACAATTTTTCACAGCCCTTAACAGGGTAAGTGTCTTGCTGCAGGGCAATGCAGCTGTGGTTCCTGGAACGATCTCCTAAAGCTGGCACATCCCACAGCCTATGGAATCTGTCAGGAGGACTCTCGCAGTTTGTGCAGTGTAGAGAAAAAGGACGCGCTTTGGAGCACAGCTTCCCTGCTGCAGCCTCAGAGGGACAGGGCATGTCAGCTGCCTTCACGCGGGGATGGCTGCAGAGTGTGAAGGTGGGTGTGCAGCCAGGGGTGCCCAGGGCTGTCCTTCTGAGCAGGGTCCCTGCACCCCAGGGGGCTGTGTGCTGGGGCAGGGACTCTGCCAGCAGTCAGGGTAAGTACTCAGCCTGCCTGGGGAACTCCAACAGCAGAGTGGGGAGAAGCTGTGGATGAAAGAAGCAACCCCCAGCAGGGCAGGGTCCTTCTGCTGACAAGAGGGTGCTGTGTGGATCAGGGCAGCTCACAGTCTCCACATCACCCCCAAGATATTTCCACGGGCACTTTTCAAGGGGAAGGTCAAAGCAAGCATTGCTATAAACATAAGGAGCTTTCCTGAGTCTGTGTTTTCAGTCTTCTACTCTTGAGAAATTCTCAGAAGAAATCGAGAAAGTATTGTCATGCTTGAACAGGTCACTGAGACTCCTGAGGTGACACTCTGACTTACGTCTGATAGGAGCCTCCTGAAGTAGAGCACAGGGACTGAGAACAACTGCCTGGCTGTTGTTGGTGTCTGGGAGGTGGCACGCACAGCTGGGTAGGGGTAGTTCTTTCCTGAGACTTCAGTTTCATCTCCGTTTGCCTCTCTAAGCCATTTAATCACTGCATTTTTCCTTGATTCTCCACTTAACCTGTGTTATTGCTATTCTTATCTTGTTCTTGCTGTCTGTTTCTCTTGGGTGGGAGTTTCAGCTGCAGAGTCACACACTGATCTTGTGGGTCCTCCCATGCAGCTGTGTCCATGGGAACAAGGTTACAGGTGTCCAAGCTTTCCTCCAAGCTGTGGGGCTGTGGGCAATGCAGCCTGTGTCATTCCCTAGGAAATGAGCTGACTCTCCCTTCCTGAGATACCATCATCAGGACACTTGGCTACCTCCTTGGGGTGTCCTTCCAAGCTGTGAGCTGCCCTCCAGGATGCAGGTCTGTCCCATAGTGTCTTGGTGTTACCTGAATGCCCCATGGAAAAGCACAGAGACACCATGAGTGAGGAAATGCTGCTGGGTTTGTGAAATGAACCATGTGTGTCCTTGGCAAGAAGTGGGGTGCAGAGAGCTTGGGAAAGGGTGAGACACTTGGTGCTGGGCAGTGGGTCTCTCTGCTTTCAGGAGTGCCTGGAGTCTTTTCAGGTTAACACAGGGGTGTGAATACACTCCATCTCAGAAAGATGAGAGCCTAGCGTAGCTGGCAACAAGACAGAGTGACAGATCAACTCTCCTCGCTCTGCACTAAGCCACAGGCAATCCTCTTGCCTCACAGGACACATTTTGTTGTCTCCGAGTGAAGCAGAAATGATGAGGGTTTCTGAAATCCAAGAAAATCACCAGGAGAGATAGGGGAGAGCTGTAACCCCCCCCTCCTCTCTCTCAAACACTGTTTTGATTGTGGTTTCTTAGCCCTGGGAGTGTAGATGCTGACAAGCACTTTTACATTAGGAGCAGTTTCATCTGACCAATTCAAACACCAGGACTGATCCCCCTGATTGACAAGAAACCCACTGCTACAGAGCAGGGCTGACTCCTTGGCAGCCAATGGGCAGCGGTCCTGCTTTTCACGGCACACTCAGCCAGCACCAACCAGAGCTCCATCCACAGAGCTGAACAGAGATCTCGCTGAAATGGAAAAGATGCGGTGAACATGTATTATGAGAAACGGCTTTGATTTTGGTCAGAGACTAATGCCCTAACTTGTCACTGCCCTTGCCTCCTTGTTCAGTGCTCCACACCCAGAGGCAGCAGATGTCCAACAGCAGCTCCATCACTGAGTTCCTCCTCCTGGCATTTGCAGACACACGGGAGCTGCAGCTCTTGCACTTCTGGCTCTTCCTGGGCATCTACCTGGCTGCCTTCCTGGCCAACGGCCTCATCATCACGGCCATAGCCTGTGACCACCGCCTCCACACACCCATGTACTTCTTCCTCCTCAACCTCTCCCTCCTTGACTTGGGCTCCATCTCCACCACTGTCCCCAAAGCCATGGCTGACTCCCTCTGGGACACCAGGGCCATCTCCTACCCAGGATGTGCTGCACAGGTCTTTCTGTTTCTCTTTTTGATCTCAGCAGAGTATTTTCTTCTCACTGTCATGGCCTATGACCGCTACGTTGCCATCTGCAAACCCCTGCACTATGGGACCCTCCTGGGCAGCAGAGCTTGTCTCCACGTGGCAGCAGCTGCCTGGGGCAGTGGGTTTCTCAATGCTGTGCTGCACACTGCCAATACATTTTCACTAGCACTCTGCAAGGGCAATGCTGTGGACCAGTTCTTCTGCGAAATCCCCCAGATCCTCAAGCTCGCCTGCTCAGATGCCTACCTCAGGGAAGTTGGGGTACTTGCAGTTGGTGTCTCTTTTGGATTTGGGTGTTTTGTTTTCATTGTGCTGTCCTATGTGCAGATCTTCAGGGCTGTGCTGAGGATCCCCTCTGAGCAGGGACGGCACAAAGCCTTTTCCATGTGCCTCCCTCATCTCGCTGTGGCCTCCTTGTTTATCAGCACTGTCATGATTGCCTACCTGAAGCCCCCCTCCATCTCCTCCCCATCCCTGGACCTGGCGGTGGCATTGCTATACTCAGTGGTGCCTCCAGCCTTGAACCCCCTCATCTACAGCATGAGAAACCGTGAGATCAAGGATGCCCTGAGAAAACTAATCACCGGATGTTTTTCAGAAGGATTAAACTGCCTGTTGTCTTCTGCATAGTATTTATCTCATTACAGGCCCAGCCTTTCTTCTGGTGTTTCTTTTACAGTGATTTTGGGGTTTGAATGTGATTTTTGTTTGCTCTTTTTCCTTTGTTTTACTTATCTGAATGCTTTCCACAAAGAAATGCCTGTCTGCCTCTGGTTTCTACTTCACAATATATCCAGCTTTTCTGTGACCTGGAGGCTATGCAAATGACGAGCCGTACCCTCTGTGAGTTTAAACAAAATAAAGGGCCCTGCACTGACTTGTTTTTCCAAGATCCTTCCTCCAAGACCTTCTCTGCAGCTGCAGGGAGCAGTGCCTGTGTGCAGAGGGGAAGAAGAAAAGAGTCCCGCCACAGCAGCACTGCCAGGGAGCACCAGCGCTTGGTCTTTCCCAAGCTGCTCTCTTCCCACTTGCATGCTTTCCTTCTGAACCCTTGGGTTGGTGAAAGGCCTGAGTGCTGTTGAAGCTTGGTTTCAGTCCTGCCATGTGGCAGGGCTGTGGCTGCAGGCAAGGACAGGCAGTGGGCACTTGTGTGACAGAGCTGGCCTCCATCGCAGCATTTCCATCATACAAGGGGATCGCCTCAGGCCTTGTGCCACAGATGCCCCCCACCCCTGGGGCTCACCCCTCTCCACTCCCGAGGAGCTTCTGTGCCCTTCAGAGGGTGTGGGGCTGTGGGGTGAGTGCCCAGAGCTCTGCAGCACCCTGTGATGATGAAGGAAGTGCATT